>BQNB010017027.1:0-70646 GCA_026074375.1 Tanacetum coccineum | reverse complement strand
TTCCGTCGATTTTACAATCAATTCTCGACGATGCCTTTTTGATTCTACAAAAAGAGGGAAAAATGACATAAAACTCACTAAATACTTGTTTAAAAATAATTTTACATTTAACGAGTTTAAATTTTATAATCATCAAAAATGGAGAGATTGTTGATAGAAATAATGCCTAAAAATATTATTAATATTTTTCACATCTTTACGTTTTTATATTACTTTACGTTTTGATAATCACAAAATATAAAAACGTTCAATGTAAAATTAAACGTAAACAAGTAATTAGTAGTAAATTTTCATTTGGAAAATTATATCACTTAAAGGTATGAATAAATAAATGCTTAATGCATTTTATGATCAAAGGAAATTTTTATTCAACCTCACACTTTTATAAAATGTTGTAAACATTTTTATAAACATTACAAAACATTTTCTACAATTAAAGGAAATGTTTTATTCAAAATAAATATTTTAAAATTTAAAATTTCGGACCTAAAACGGCTAGAAAGTTCTAGAAAATTTCCCCCTAAAACGGCTAGAAAAGTTCCAGAAAATCCCCCCTACACAAAAGACAAATCGGAGAGCCCTTAGTCTAGGGCGGCCCCCTTAAATATATGGGCGGCCCACCTATTTAAGGGGACCACCCACCTATTTAAAGGGACCGCCCATAGATAGACGCTCCTCCAGTTTGTCTTATAAATACTAGACTTTTCCCCACTATTTTATCACCTTTTGCACTCATTCTTTCTGATCTAAAACATCCCACACATCTCTTTAAAATCATTTAATCATCTAATCATAAAGCTTTGTTTCTAAGTGATCCAAGCTCAATTCCTCAAGTGCAAGAGAAGAATATTTTCATCATCAAGTAAAGAAGTATTACACCTCAAGTGTGCATTGCAATCTTGTTGTATCCATATCATAACTTGTAAATTATTTGTAAATCTTGTAAAGTTGTGTAGTAGATAGATCTTGGTGATTGTTGTAAGTATAGTTGAATCTTAGTGATTCATCTAAGTTGTGATAGTTAGGTGTGAAAGTAGAAGTGAAGTAGTGAAGTAGTGTGGTGAAGTTGTGTTGTGAAGTCGTGAAAGTAGTGAAGAAGTTGTGTTGTGTTGTGAAGTCGTGAAAAGTGAAGTCGTGTTGTGTTGTGTTGTGTTGTGAAGTCGTGAAAAGTGACCCAATCTTAAAGCCAAAAGCGACTCAATATTAAAACCAAAAAGACACAAATTCATAGTCTCACTAAACTACACAAATTGGCAGCCAAAAGTTGTTATGAATTTATAATCACAGAAATCTGAGAGTCGTGTAAACACTTTTAGATTGAAGTATTTCGATGATTCTATCAAAATCTCAAATCGGATAAAACTCAGATTTAGAATCAAGAATGTGTTTTTTATGTTGTTATAAAAAAACGAACCAGATTGATAATGTATATATGACCAACAAACTGAAAATCGGTTGTAACTGCCATAGCAGTTATTTTAACTACTGAATCAGTTAAATTAAAGGGAAAAATCAAGTCCATAATTTCGGAAATTTTATTTTCAAGTGCGTTTTTTAACCCAGCCAGGGGCTCTGCCCCTTGGACCCTGCTACCAGGGGCGCTGCCCCCGGACCCCCGTGATTCGGGGCTTCGCCCCCGAATGATAATCATAATAACGTCATACAAGTGTGCACTCCGCACAACCCCGACTTGTTGAACATTTATCACGATTATACATTGGTCAACTAAGTAAATCCATTACACTTAAATCATATTGGTGACACAAAATCACCAACAAAAGTGACCTGAGCAACAACAAAACTAATGTAAAAGTGAAACACCAATCTTTTTACGAGTCATATTCACGGCTTGCTTTTATTTTATAACTTTTAAAAGTGCACCTTATATGAATTTGCCTTTTAACTTTTTTTATAAATACATTAGTGACGTCACTATTTCAGATTTTTTAATATAAGCAACTAATAGAAGATTTACAAAAATTCAAAAAATTGAAATGCTTGACTTCATATAAAACTCTGTTTTAATAGTATAGATACGTAGATTCTTTTTTGGTAACTGAACAAATTTATATGTGCTAGCTATATGGTGAGTATCATTGGTTTATTCAAGACATCATTTTAAAAAAAACCACATTCACGTATACATGACAACAAAATTCTCAAGAAGGATACTAAAATGAATTGTAAAGTGTTATGTATACCTTTCACAGGATGAAAGCTGACTCGCAAGATATCATGCTCTAAGCCTCATATAGGAGTTTTGTTACCTTGCTAGCCTACTTATTTAAAGCTGCAAAAAAATGAAGTTATTATGTTTATTACTTTATTTGATCATTAAAAATAAATCTAAAAAAAATATATTCATAAGTAGACATTTGCAAACACAACAATGAGAAAATATTTGTCCATATGGGGTTGCTTCATTGCATCCTTCATGGGTATACATTAGTAATAGAAAGCATGCGTTACTTAGGTCCATGTAACACATTGCTAGTACTTAGTATATGTAAAAATTTGTAATGTGCTATTTATCTCGATTATATCCTATACATTGATACATAGTTGTGGATTGCAGAAACAGAGCATAAATGTGGAAGCATTAAATATGCTTAGAAGTCGACCATGTTCAATAGTGAAGTTTTAAAAAATCGGGCTTTACAGCAAAAGTTGCAACTATCTTAATAAAATAAATTGATCATATGTTGTATAGAAAAATTTTCATTAAAGAGCAACAGTTGAAGCCTACAAAGCCACAATGCTACTTGACTAACCACATGAACAAAAATAAGTTAATATATAGTTGACACATGATAAGTTTAATTAAAAGGGTTACTGCTAATATCACATATGCTAGTAGCAAGCAGGGATTCAAGAAATATATTACAACATGAACACTTTGATTGTAAGTTGAATTGGCCAAAACCCAATCCAACAAATGATCACATCTAGACTCTGTTCTAACAAATTTACATCATTAAACAATTTGTTAGACTCCACCTTATTGTGCAAACTATAAAAATATTTTGCTATGAAGTTAAAGCTAGACCGACTTAAATATGAATGACTAACGTACATTATAAAAATTCCTTGTCTATTCCTGTTGGTTTAAATTTCTTCAGCAACCATGTGGTCTTGTTTTGTTCATTTTATCTGCATTCGTGTGGCACGTGTACCCAATATATCATGTTCCACAGCATACGAATAAAAGGAATAGAACAATTAAACATGTCTATCAAACATTTTATCATACATCTTTCATGCACTCCATCATCACTCAGTGGACAAAGTATTGTTGTTCAGTAAAGAAAAAAAAGGACCAAGTATAAAAAATTAAGCAGGCAGCATGCTCGGAAACAACATCAAAACAGATACAAAGCAAATCAATTAAAGATAAACTACAGAGTAACATAACTAAGAGCAAGAAACCGAAGTCAAACATATACAAACCCTATTTAACAATATCACTTAAAGTCATCTTACACACTTCATCAAATCGTATTAGTCAAAGAACAATCTTACAAAAGACGTGAAATAAGAAGCAAATATCATATTAGTAATTAATAGGCTCGAGATTTAGGAAGAAGAAGAATCGGATACCTCTTGTAATACATTTAGTTGTAGGATCTATCACTAAATTACACAGCTTTAAACCAATAACAACATGAATATCGATCTCCAATTTATTTTTTCGACGAATCACCTTCGAAAATCGAAGACACAATACAAAACCTTTGACATGATACTTGTTGAGTTGAAAGGAAGTAGAAGGGAAAATAGTAGAGATGTTCAAATAATTATTTTCAGATATTGAAACTTAGAGAAGCATTTCAATTTTGAATTTCAACTACACCATGGATAACAGCAACACCTTTATTTTTACCAATGAGATAGCAGTAATCTGCAGACTCGTGGTGGTGTTTTTTCATTGCAGAGGCTTTTTTTGAGTGGTGTTAACCACTTTTTCTCGGATTATCAAAATGGACCATTCGATTGCGTAAGAAGTTACGTGATTTACCCGAATTATACGCGTCTGGGAAGCAATTCATAAAAAATAATAAACCCTAAATAGCCACGTCACTATGTCGCGTAATATTATACACGATATATGCCTTATAAAAAATAATAAACCCTAAATAGCCACGTCACTATGTCGCATAATATTATACACGATATATGCCTCAGGAATACACAAAATCCCTTTGAATGATCGGACAATTAGAATGACGATACATCTTTCAAATTTATTATAAAGGGATGCGCATGTTGTGTTTTATTAGTATTGATGGTATGTGTCATTTTAGTGGTGTTTTAGTGGTGGTTCTGCAGTGATGGTGTCAGCCTTGGTGGTTTTGTGTGGTGGTAACGTGGTTGGGCTATGGTGGTCACAGTTTGGTGGTGACGGTGGCGTTTGTCGGCTGTTGGTGGTGAAGGTGGTGGTGACATTTTTGTGACAGTGGTGGTGAGGTGGTGTTGTGGCCGTGGGGACTGTGGTGGTGGTGGTGTTGTCGTTGCTGCGACGATTGTGTGGTGGTGTTGGTGCGACGGTTGTCTGGATGTGGTGACGATTTTGATGTCGTAGGGCGACGGTGACAGTGGTGGTTGTAGGGCGACGTTGGTGGTTGACGGTTGTTGTTGGTGACGATGGTTTTTTACTTGTTTTGTTTTCGATGAATATGGCGGCTGATGAGGTATAATATTTTTTGGGTTCCATTATTATTATTATTATTTATTTGTTATGTATATGTTAGTAATATATAGTTTTATCTTTGTGTTATTTTAGGATTATGTTGTGAGTCTTACATGTAGAAGTAGGTTAACGTTGATTCTCTTAATTATATATAAAATTAGAAATACCCCTAGGGAAGAATCATTTAGGAACACGTGTTTTGGTATGTAGTTAGATTTAGATCAATCTCAAGAGAATTGTATTCTAGTACATTATCTTAGTCGTCGCCCAGTGAAGAGTTTAGTGGGAGACACAGAGATTGTTTATTTCACTTACTGGCTAGGTGATTTTGAGATATAATTTGGGAGGGAGAAATTTTTCCTTGTAACGGGGTTAAGGTTTGGGGTAGATTTTAGTTCGAAATTTGCACATGGTTATGTTCCGTTTGGAGATGATTGTTCGAATCATGTAGGGATGGTAAGTCGATAACCGCTGGAATGTTAAACGACCATGATGCTATTAACCTTTGTTTGTTAGGCGTTTTGGAGTTGGTGCTTTTAGGTCTTAAGGTTAGGTATATTGTCTCGGATTGGTGCTTTAGGTTAGTAGATAATATAAAGGCATGGGACATGTATCCTTGGGGTTCGTACGTATGGCCGACATTGTACGAGCAGTTAAGGGATGCAATACGTAAACGGTGGGAAGCTCACTTTGTCACGAAGAGGGGTCCTCGTAAGTATTCGTTGATGGGCTTTACATGGGCTTTTAAGGTATGTCATCTGTTAATTTGTAATCTTTATGTATACGTATAACGTTAACGAATTTAAACAAGTATTTTTTTTAGGCGTGGATATTGGATACGTATCGAGTAGGGGCGCTTAAGTTTTATACACGTGAAGAGCGTCATCGTAGAGTACTTGCTCAGCGTTTCAAAAGAAGGTTTTTACGAAAATATATCCTGCATTTTTTTGATGTGACTTCTTATTAATTATGCACTTTAGGTTTTGGTATATCATTATAATATTTATTGGATTTTGTATTTAATTTCGTAGTTAATGTCCTTGTTGTTTTAAAGGGAGCTCGACCTAGGCCAAGACTTACACCAGATGATGTTGAGGCTCGAGCGAATTGGTGGCTTGCAAGCAAAGCATTCTTTGATGGTGATATTCACGAACCACCATCAATACTACCGCCTATAAACCAACATAGTTGTGAAGCTGTTCCAGAATACATTTATTGACATATGGTGGAACATGATAACTTGTTAAAGGCACAAGATGAGAAGATAAAGTCACACGATATCCTGATCAAACAATTGTATGATGATTGGCAGGTAAATTGGTTACGTTAAATTTATGAGGTTATATAAAGATGAAATAATAGTTGTTAATTATTTCGTTAAAAAATTTAATGCATGTAATGCAAGGTGGGAGGATACCGGCAACAATGAAAGGACCGGTCAATGTTGGTGAACATTGTGGTTTAAGTGAGTTTAGTGGTTTTCAAAACACGCAGGTATATTTTACGTGATTTTAAGCTTCATATAATTTTGTTTTGTTGAAAACTAATTAAACATTATAATTTTGTATTTAGGGTTTCCCAAAGGTTGGTCCAAGAATTTTCACGCCGCCAAGCAGCTCTTTCTTCGACGACGTTCGTACCCCGACGTTACAATTCAACAAACCTTTATTTGATCAGCTGATGTCGTCCCCGTATCCAGCCTCGTTTCCACCCACTCCGCACACTGCTACCCCTAGGGCACAACAAGGATTTGCTCTGTGGTCTTCTACCTATCCGGCCACAGTTGACCCCACACCCCAAGATGGTCCATCACACACTCTTGACGTTGGTGGTGTCATCCCGATAATCCAATAATTACCTATTTTTTTTTCTCGATTATGCTTATATACTACTAATCATGCTAAAGTAACAAATGATATTTTTTTTCTATTTTAGGATGTGATGAATCGAGAAAGGAGAAATTGTCGTCCTGGAATATTTTAGAGGAGCCCATATACTCCTTTTCCACCTACTACTGTCGTACCTCAGAAACGAGTTGAAAAGAGTAAAAAAAACTCGTACCGCCAACATTTCCACTTTTGATCTTGGAAGGGCAGTTGGTGATGACAATGCATGTGATGACGATGTTAGGATCACTGGTGCACGTACTACTGGATATTTCATTTCATATGAGAACATGGACCCTAGTAAGGTAATCGTAAGAGTGTTATTTAATTTTTTAACATAAATTAACAAATTTGTATTGATATTGTATTTTAAATTTGGTTGTTTAGGTTAAGCGACTTAAGTATGTTGAGTGTCTCACATTCCTCTACAACCCTGAACGTATATATTTGGACTGTCATATAAAGGGTTTTAGAGTTATGGAATCGTTCTGGCAAGAGCTAGTCCCTCAACTGTAAAAGGGAGGCATAGATTCAGGGCGTGACCCAGCCAAACGTGGTTGGTTGTCAGACGACTGATGACATTAAATAACATTACTTTTATAGCATTATTTATCCCATGTAAATTACCCATTTTGTATAATTATTAAAGGAATTGGTACTTAATCGTTTATATTTGAGAATTGCAATAATTATAGAGCACTTGGTGAAGATTAGCATAAAGGCACGCAATTTGGAGCTTAAACGAAGACATTTGAAGAAATTGTTCTGATACCTCAATACGCCGTATCCAACAAGGAAGATATGGCGTATCCGTGCCTGCACTTCACCGGATACCACTAAGAATTCAAGATCAATATGCCGTATCCAGAAGATTTCTATACGCCATATCCAAGATATAGCAATAAAATATTCTGGAAGATATTGAACGTGGTCCCTACTCCAAGAAACTTCTAATACGCCGTATCCAACTCTCTCGATACAGCTTATTGACCAAATTCCAAACACTATAAATAGAAGGCCTAAAAACGAGTTTTAGGTGTGCTTGATCATATTTTCAATACCCTAACCACAAAAGTCAATTTTCAGAAGACAAGAAGAGCAGAAGAGGTCAAGCAAAGCTATTAATTCCATAGCAAAACACCTTGTAATCTCCTATACTCTAGTAATCGTTTAATTTTTGGTATCATTCGTTTAACTCGGTTAGTTTACATTGGTTGAATTATTACTCTTGTATTGATTATAATGATTAAGGGATAATACCCTTGGGTATTAGCCATGATTATGAAGATTTGAATGTTTGGTTTGTTTATATCGACTACTTAATTTATCGTTGATTGCTTGTTTATGTTTATCAATTCATACTTGTTTACGTACTTTTGTATGCGACCTATCATTCAACTGGATCTAGTGATACCGACCAAGTTAGCTAGATGCCGGAATGGCTCTCTATATAGTGTTTTATATATCTAGAACAATAGGATCACAATTAATGCCCTACCTTTACCATTGGTTTATGTGAACACATTGGGCTAGCAGGTTGAGATCAACAAATAACGTACTGATTCCTTTGGTAAAGACTTAGACAGTGGACTACTAGAATATAAATTGCCATTAAGTAGTAAGTGGTTAAAGTCTCCATGAGCTAGGGTTTAATAAGATCACCATTATTAATCTCCTACGATAGATTATAATCAGCAAATAAGATGCTTTATGCGGATGCTTTTAATTATGACAAAATTCTACATGTCTAGGTCTTAGGAAGAAGTACCGCCTAAGTCTAGAAATGATATGCCACCTTAAGATAAGCACTCATTGCACTAAATAAACTAACCAACATTTTAATTAGATTAATCATGGTTAATACAGTTTTCTTATATCTGGCTAGACCGCTCTTCTATCTTTTTTTAATCTAATTACGTATGTTAGTGTGTTCTAAATTGATCTAAGTCACCACAAAACCTGTGCTAGTCTCTCAGACTGAAAACCCTTTATCCGTTAGAATTAAGATTAACATAGGTTTAGCATAGGTTTAACATAGATTAGAATTAACATAGTTTAAATTAACCTAGCTTAGTTAACCAAATTATTGATAGAACTTTAGATTAACATTCTCGCTCTTAGTGATCGACACCCTACTTACCAACGAAACTACATCTGATCGGGTACACTGCCCGTTAAAGTGTTGTTTTAGGTAAAGTCGGCAAAATATAAATGTAAAACATGATAACTAAAATAACAACCTACACGACGACACATCAAGGTTTTTGGCGCCGTTGCCGGGGAGTGAAGTTGTTTAATTCTTGTTTTTGTTAGTGTTTTGGTTTAGATTTAGTTTAGATTAATTTGCATATTTGTGTGTTTGTTTTGTGTGTTTGATTTCTGCATTGTATATTTCGCATAATTGTGTGTTTGTGTGTTTTTCTACATTGTTACAGCCTGCTGTAACTTTCTGAGTCGAATACTCAATACGGCGCATTCATTTTCTTAGATACGGTGTATAAATTTTTTCAAACCAATACAACGTATTTGACTCTATCATCAATACGGCGTATTCAGTTTTGCTGAATACGACGTATTAGGCTATTTGACCATTTTCTTTCCAAGCCAATTTATTACAGGTTAAAATGGACGACCCTAACATTACCATGGAAGAGTATATCAGGCTTGAGGAAGAAAAAACTCATAGGCGTGGTAAGGTGTATAACTGGGAGACTGCTACGTATGGTAAGATCTGGTATGATGAAGACGTTCACGACCTTAGATCTGTTGAAACTGAATTCCCAGCTATAGTCTATAATGACGCATTAACATCTGAAGTAGTGCTCTCCTGTGAATCCATGGTAAGTCCTCTTAACGACAATCAAATTGACTTTAGAATATCGTTTAACGAACCCATAGTAATTTATGACAAAAATTCATTTTCTTATAAAATAATTTCTATCAACGATTTGAAAACGGATTCGGAAAATGATAATTATAAAGTCAATATGCCTTCATTTCCGTCATCTGAACCTACGGTCAGTTATTTTGATGATTTCGACTACCTTAAAGATTTTGAGAATGAGTTCCTAGCCATTGCCTACAATGATGCATTAACATCATATTTCTCACGTGAACCTACTGTAAGTCCTCAACATATCGATGAATTTGATGAAACATCATTGTCCGAATGTGATGATGAGGGACAAAACATTATATACTTTAATGATCTATTTGCTTTTAACGTAATTTATCTCGATGATTTATTGGATAAGGACAACGATAATGATAAATCGATATTGAACACTCTTCGGGGGATTTATCTATCGAACCATTATCTAATGTAATAAAAATCGATACACAAGGGTTAATTTTTTTTGGAAACAAGTCATGATACGATTAATAAATTTTTCAAAACTAATACTTTTAACAAAGAATTAGATTTTAATATCGTGACTTGTAATTATCTTAACAAAGGGATGCCAATCATTTTGTATAATTAAGAATCTATATGTCCCGTTCGACCCCAAATTGTTTTATAAGGATGTGATTAAATTGGGGTAAGTCTAACTAAAATACTTTTCTGTAAACAAAAGTGCTTGCCGGGAGACAACCCGGAATGTAATTTTCAATTTTTATCGAGTCTGTCTTCCTAGACTGTCGATACGGCATATCCAAACCTCATGGATACGGCGTATTGACTTTCTAGACGTTATCCAGTCTTTATTTTTCTGCAATTTTAATATTATTGTCAGGTTTCGTATTCATAAATATGATACGACGTTTTCGACTTCTGACCCCTACTTAGGATTGTTTTCTACAGGTATTAATACGCGTATCCTGGGGTATGGATACGGCGTATCGATTTCATGTGCGGTTTTAGGTTTTTATTTTGAGTCTAACCAACGAATACACGAAGATAGAATTGTGCTTGTTTTCCTATATCTTATACAGGACCTCATTGAAAAGAAGAAAACAACGTTGATGGAGTATTATCTGGAATCTTATGTGTGTTGTAGTCATGCTGAAATTTAGACGCATTTACAACACATATTCTTGCTCATATACTCAACTTGGAGAATCATACCGAGCAAATATCAGGGGAGTTTCTCGTTCTAACTCTTTTATTTCTCGTTTTTAATATTATTTTTATACAACGAGGACGTTGTATAATTTAAGTGGAGGGATGAGAATTAAAACGCTACTTGTCCTATTTTTCACATTAAAATGCTTAAATTTAAAATTTTTCAAGCATACTTTTGTGAAATTACTGGTTACATAACCTGCACACATAACCCTTGTTAGATATTGTGGATTCAGCCTTATCCGTTTCCAAATGTTTACCCAAATCCTACAAAATATGAGTGTAACGGTGATGTTGTAGACTTTAGAACTTGGCTTGGTATATCTATTCGAGACCACAATAATGAGTACTATGGATTTAGATGGAGTAACTTGTTTAAACTGGTAAATTTCTAGGATTACACCCAAAAAGCCTATATATGTTGTAACATTAACTAACCACACCGTTTAGTTAACCCTCATACAAACCCTTTGTTTACTCTCATTTTAAGAGTAAGATACCCCTAGAAAAACCAGTAGAGTCAATCCTTTAGGATAACAACAACTATTTGTTTCGTTACATCTTTACACCTTAGCCTACCCTGTTAGATTAAGTCCATTTATCAGTTGCTAGTTGCTTAAAGTGTAAATTATGTATTTCTTGTGTCTTATGTCATTTTCTATCTCTAGTATGGTTGGGAAATTGCACATTGCAATTGGGAATGTAAAAGTAGTCAAACTCATGTATTTTATTCTACCATCATAATTATTGGTATGTCCGAAGAATGAAGAATTATGGAAGAAATTATCTGGAGCTATTATGATCGTGAAGATGATGAAACTACACCAAGATTCGCAGTGTATTATTTAAAAAAATCAAAAAATTAGAAAATTGCTACAAAAAAGAGGAAGTTTTTATAGTCGGTTTGTTAAAGATTAAACCGATGGTATTATTTAAAGGATCGATTATTCGTTGATACGTGTTATAAATCAACAATGTAAAGTTTTATATAAAGTGTTAGATATTGCCACTTGATTTTGTAAAAGTATGTAAAGTATGGGATGATTAGGAGTTGACCGTTACGAGAATGCCAACTAAGGTTGTTTTTGTTGATCTATGATCAAGACGTTTGTGTATATATTTCTGAGTCTTTATCATGGTAACGGTCAAGAAACTATCTAGCAACTTGTACCTTATTTGTTTGGACTTAGTCTATTTGTTTTGTAAATTTTTATTTAACAATAATTATTTCCCTTTCCTAATCTCTAACCCTTAGGTTTTACTCGAATGAGGATGCGAGCAATCACATGTGTCTATTTTGTCGTTACGGCCATGTATGTGTGATTTTGTCCGCCTTGTTGGTTTGTTACTTTTTGGTGAAAGATTAGAAGATCCATATCCTATACTTTTCGTCCTAACCCTTGGTTTTACTCGAGTGGGGGAATTGAATGCAATCATGTATGTCTATTCCATCGTTATAGATGTGTATTTGTGATTTGTCGCCTTGCTGGTTTACGACTTTTGGTAAAGACTACTAGTCCTATTCTTTAGCTTATTCGAGTTAAGGTTTGAGTGCAGTCATATATGTCTATCCCATCGTTATGGGTGTGTATGTATGATCTTTGTGACCTTTTTTGGAATATTGGTATTGGTAGAGATTAGAAAAAGTGATTAACCCCTTTAAACCTTTTTAAAAGCTAATTTACCTTTATAAACTTATTACTCATTAGCCTTAGTGGTGGAGATATGTATCCTTGCCAAGCCTATGATAAAATACTCGTCACGACCGAGCAATTGAGCGAATTAGTTATATGTTACCACATAGATTAGTCGAGTGATATGAGTGTTTTCATCTACCTATTTCGTGAGGTGTTTGGTTGTATACTAGTAATTTATCGAATAAATGCTTAACAGAAAAAATCCTTAGGGATACATTTTCATAAATTTCTAAAGGATATTTGAGGACAAGTAGGATTCAAGTGGGGGGATATTTGATGACATCAAATAATGTCACTTTTATAGCATCATTTATCCCATGTAAATTACCCATTTTGTATAATTATAGCAAGAATTGGTACTTAATCGTTTATATTCGAGAGTTGCAGTAATTATGGAGCACTAGGTGAAGATTAGCATAAAGGCACACAATTTAGAGCTTAAACGAAGACATTTAAAGAAACTGTTCTGACACCTCAATACGCCGTATCCAACAAGGAAGATACGACGTATCTGTGCCTACACTTCACCAGATACCACGAAGAATTCAAGATTAATACACCGTATCCAGAAGATTTCGATACGCCGTATCCAAGATATAGCAATAAAATATTCTGGAAGATATTGAACGTGGTCCCTACTCTAAGAAACTTCCAATACGCCGTATCCAACTCTCTCGATACGACGTATTAACCAAATTCCAGACACTATAAATAGAAGGCCTAAAAACGAGTATTAGGTGTGTTTGATCATATTTTTAATACCCTCACCACAATAGTCGATTTTCAAAAGACAAGAAGAGCAGAAGAGGTCAAGTAAAGCTATTAATTCCATAGGAAATACCTTGTAATCTCTTATACTCTAGTAATCTTTCAATTTTTGGTATCATTCGTTTAACACAGTTAGTTTACCTTGGTTGAGTTATTACTCTTGTATTGATTACGATGATTAAGGGCTAATACCCTTGGGTATTAGCCATGATTATGAAGATTTGAATGTTTGGTTTGTTTATATCGACTGCTTAATTTATTATTGATTGCTTGTTTATGTTTATCAATTCATACTTGTTTACGTGCTTTTGTATGCGACCTATCATTCAACTAGATCTAGTGATACCTACCAAGTTAGCTAGATACCAGGATGGCTCTCCATATAGTGATTTATATATCTAGAACAATAGGATCACAATGAATGCCCTATCTTTACCATTGGTTTATGTGAACAAGTTAGACTAGCAGGTAACATGGTTTCAACAAATAACGTATTGATTCCTTTGGTAAAGACTTGGATAGTGGACTACTAGAATATAAATTGCCATTAAGCAGTAAGTCCGTAAAGTCTCCATGAGTTAGGGTTTAATAAAATCACCATTATTAATCTCCTAAGATAGATTATAATCAGCAAATAGGATGCTTTTTGCGGATGCATTTCATTGTGACATAATTCTACATGTCTAGGTCTTAGGAAGAAGTACCACCTAAGTCTAAGAATGATATGCCGCCTCGAGATAAGCACTCATTGCACTATATAAACAAACCAGCGTTTTAATTGGATTAATCATGGTTAATACAATTTTCTTATATTTGGCTAGACCGCTCTTCTATCTTTTGTTAATCTGCTTGCGTGTGTTAGTGTGTTCTAATTTGATTTAAGTCACCACAAAACTTGTTCCTGTCTCTCAAACTAAAACCTCCCTTATCTGTTAGAATTTGGATTAATGTAGGTTTAGCATAGGATTAACATATATTAGAATTAACATAGTTTAAATTAAATTAGCTTAGTTAACTGAAATATTGATAGAACTTTAGATTAACGTTCTCGCTCTTAGTGATCGACACCCTACTTAGTAACAAAACTACATGTGATTGGGTACACTGCCCGTTAAAGTATTGTTTTAGGTAAAGTCGGCAAAATATAAATGTAAAACCTGATAACTAAAATAACAACCTACATGATGACACATCAACGACGTAAGTTTATTATTAAATGTTTATAAACATTTAGATTATTTGTTTTCAAGAACGACAATTAATTTTATTTTATCTTTTGAATTAGCAAATGAATGTATGGATGGAGTTACTGATTAGAAGTAGGCCAGATGGTGCTCGATAGACAGTTGCTAAATCAAGGACTGCATCCTTAAACCCAGGCTCAGAAATCTTCTTACTAGAGACGGATCGAGTGTTAAGGGGAACGTTAGATGGATCGACGCGTCCCTACCCTTCATGGGATGTTATAGAGTGGGTAAGTATTTGTGTTTAAATGTTTAATACATATATATACGATTATTATTTAATAAGTTATTGAATTTTAAATGATTGAATTAATTTATCTTCGTAGGTGTATATGTCGATCCATGCCGAAGGTGATCACTGGGTCACGGGTGTGATAAATTTATAGAATTCCATATTTATGGTCCTAGACTCTTTGACTAGCGATAGTCGAAAGCCATGCTTACGTAAATATATATCAGCATGGACCGAAGTGTTGAATGATATTTTGGAACATCGTGTCCATTTCCAAACAACCGGACGTCGACACTACTATTTCAAGTACCTATACAACGAATCCCCTTTCCCGACCCCACAACAGGGAAACTTAGCGGATTGTGGAGTAGTAACCTGTTGGCTAATAGATCAGCTTTGTAAGAATAGGATTCATGTAGTTGAAAGTCATCCTGAAACCTTTTTTAGTGCCATTAGAGTTGATATGGATTTTCAGTTTTATTAATGTTGATGTGAGAATACTAGTAAATGTGGATATGATTAGTTGAAGTTTTATATAATTTTGTGTACCCACGTTAATCAAATGATATTGTATATATTTTACATTTAACAACTTATTGCTAGGGAATTTCAAACTAAGGAGATGAGTTAAATAGAAAAATAGTAGACATTGACGTAAACAAATATTACAAGTCATGAGAATGGTTGGTCATTATCTAAAATTACTCCATAAAAAAATTATAAATGTACGAAATGAAAACTTAAACATTCATAAACTAAAAAATGTGTCCTTGTGGTAAACCTTAACTATGTTTCTCAATGTGATGTTAAGATAATGGTTTGATGGTTTTGGGGTAAAGACAAGTATCAAAACAGCTCTGACGTTAATAGACTTTGCATAACCCTCCTCATTTTTAAGGACTTTGTAATGAATTGTACCAACCATTGTCCCTGACGGATCTTTGAGTGTAACTATTAGGTCACCCAATGCATTCGGCGTACAAGACTTGATTACGCCTACAACCGTTTCAAGTTTCCTATTTTTGCAATATTTTTTCATATCGCCAAGACAACCAACTGCCATGACCCCTTCAACATTCAGATACTCAACCGCGCTTAGCTATGAGCTACGTGTAAAATGATCATCTTCAGACGCATCCTCAATTATTTTTCTAACATACTCTTGGGTTGGCATTACATACTCATGGACACCTTCCATACTGTATTTTTTCGGAGCAACACCACTTGAAGAATACCTGCTGGACCGGGTATTATCCTTGAATCTGTTTTTAGGTTGACTAACATAAAAATGTGGTATTCCATCAGTGGAACTATAAGCACACTATACAAAAAATTTTACATCCTCATCGTCTATAATATCTAGTAGACTGTCAACTGAAGGGAGCTTAACCGATAAATTTAACCAGTCATTTAGATCCAATTTGAATTTCTTCACCATAATTTCAACTAACAATGAGTATGTCATATCATGATACATAATGACACCTCGCTCTGTATCATGAAAATGTAATATACATTTTAATTTCTTTAAATCCGACTCCATGTGTATGTTTGATAGATTTAAGAATGTTGTTATTCGAATTCATGCGTATGTTATATATAGTGTAGGAGCAACATACCCATGTACAGACATTGATATAACAAGATTATGACGATTCAATTACATTATACAGACAGTGATTTGACAAGTCCATGACAATCATTTGATCACGTAATATTTTATACAAACTATGACATGATTATGACAAATTAATTGCTTTTTACTAAAGTGGATAAGACTACTCAATGATAATGTCGTTTATCGCTTAAAATTTTATACGATATATGACATGATTTGACAATTCATTTGGCTTTTTCAGACATTTATATGAAACGTCCTTGACAACTGCTACCCATATGTTTTTCCATATATCCACTAGATTTTCATTTACAATACACACTACTCTCACACACACAACTTCTTTCAACTTCAAAAACTATGGCTTATTCTGCACATTAAGTGCGTCAAACATTTCTTAGAAGACTACGAAGCGAACTAGAAGTTAAGGTCACACTTGCAAATAAGTTGTTGAGCGAGTTAACTCGTTATGTTGAGAAGATGCATAGCTATGAAACAGAAATGACGATGGTGCATTCTATGCCAATAATGAGCCTTAATAGCTACGGTTTACATACTCTCCTGATGACCCATGAAGCGGATATCCATACCGCAAATAACTTGAGGGCTGCAAGACAAGAATTGTTGAGAAGCATTGCTAAGAAGCAAAAATTCATTATCAATTATAGAGCAATATAGAATCTAGAATCATGTTGCTTAACACCACCTTGTCAACCATGTGGGTTGTTGTTTGTTGTAGTTTTTATGTTTTCAAGTCGTCTAAATAAGGTTGGTCATCTACTTTATTACATGTGGTGTTTTCTTTTTTGTATTGCTTTGAATGGATAATGTTAATCTATATTTATGTGACAACCCATAATTTCAGGCCATTTTACGTCAATAAACTCAAACTATTTACTTTGGACTTTTACGTGTTTACTTTTAATTTCATCCATTAAGTTAAATCACGTAAACAAAAAATCAACAATTATCGTAAACTGACATTTAACAAATAAAAGTTTACGTCAAACAAGTGTTATATAATTATTACGAAGATAATTTATAACATTTTGTATTTTATTTTTATACGTTACGTACGTTTCACGTTATGGACTTTCATGTATGCATGTAAACTATTCCACCTTTACCAATACCCACAATATTTATACCTTTTCAAAAATTAAACATTTCTCTCCCCCTAAATATAACTCAACCGGCCCCGTAGGTATATTTGATACAAAATAATACAAGATATATTACACTACTCATTTTAATTACTAACTAGCTCAAATCACCACCAACTACCCACTACCTTACACAATTCTTACACAAATTAGCAATTCCATGTTTTCCTTACATAATCCCACGCCTCACACCATACTTCATTGAGTAAATTTACTTCTTTTGTCATAGATATTTCTTGATAAATACTATACATGCATCTAGACTTCTCACTCTCATTTATCATTTGCCAAAAACAGATAATGCTCTCTTTTCTTCTCTCTTTGTAAACGGCTCCAAGCAAGAAACATTTAAGATTGGTGTTTTTGTTTTTTTGCAAGGATATATTTCAAGGTGTTTTAAGGGTATAAGTAGTTATCAAACAATTGGCGTTTGATTTAGGCTTTAGTCTTTTTTCATCCAAGATTCATTTTTATTTATTCATACTTTCATAATGTCTACTTTCATATGCTCATTTTATATTTCAAGTTATATCACCACTTAGTTTGTTGTTTTAAGAAACTTTCAAGTAAACAAGAACAAACATAAACATGATAATACTTGCAAGAGGATGTAACATAAATATTAAACATATTGAAGCTCTTGAAAAATATTTATTTTAGTATATTACAAGTGCTAGTTAAATTATTAATCTTGTTGTTAAATAAATTGTTAATAAACTAGTTTATGTAGTTTTAGAAATTATTTATGTTCTTGGAGTTTTATTCATATTATGTTGATGAGTTGGATGGGATTAAGTAGTTGGATGTTGTTTATTGAGGAGGAGTTGGAAGTGTTATAATTAGAGGTTTTGTTGTGTAAAAATAGAGTAAAAATTATAGTTTTAAAGTGTATAAATACTCTCATTTTACAGCCGATTTCAACAGTAAGTTAGGGAGTTTTTGAGAAGTTAAAACCTTAAAAATATGTTAGTACGTCTTACTACGATTCCGTGGACACAAAGAACGCAAAAAACGGATGTAAAACGAAGAAGTTATGGTCAAAACAAGATTTGAAACAATACCGGCAAATGCAGTTTCTTTACACAATCTGGCAGAAACAGTTTTTGTAATTTTGACCCCTTTTGTGTCCGAACCGGCTTAAGTATAAAAATAGAAACTTGCTCAGAATGATTTTTCGGTAGAGCATGGTTAGTTTTGAAGCCCGAAAGTGTAGGACGAACGAGTAATACTTAATCAAACTTGGACTATTTTTCGGGCAATGACATGAAATTTCCTGCACACTTTTTACAAGTCAAGGATGCTGTTAGGAATATTAATTTGGGTTTTCGGACGTTTTCGGGTCCGTTTAGATTATAAAAACCTTAAAAAATAATATAGCATCACTTATATAATATTTATACGCGTTTTAAACTTTATAAATATTATTTTATAAATTAACTAAGGTATATATATATATATATATATATATATATATATATATATATATATATATTGTCGTTGTAAAAATAATAAAAGTGGTAAACTTTTAACGAAATCATTATTTTGATTTATAAGCTAAGACTAAAACTTTTAGGTGGTGATATAACAAGATAAGATATAGTGCATTGTTTTATATTTACATGCGTTATTCTAAATTGACCTATAATTAAATAGGTTGTTGATCCCAACTTAAGATTGATTTCTTAGCTTGTAAAGGTTAAATTACTTTGGATAAATCCAAAACATCTATGGTAGAAACTTTGTGAATACTAAAGAGTATGCGGAATCTACTTGTAGGTCCTTGGTATAGGATCTGACTAGCCTTTGTAAGACTATAGATAACTTGGATAAATCCAAATCAACTATATGAGAGACACTGACTATGAATATCAAGTGTTAATGCGGAATCTTAACACAAGAATTAAGAAGAAACAATAATACTAAATTGCTATTAAGCTCTATGCTTCTATTGATATTTCTCAATCACGTAGTACATAACATTGTGCCTTAGGGTTCCTTTTATACACCAAGGAAACCCTAATGGGCTTACAATCATGTCAAAGGATAATACATATCCTTTCCTAAGATATCTCCTAAGATATCTCTAAGATAACTATTACTATTCTGTTACATAAACAGACTTAACTATAAACAGAACTAACTATGACCAGTACTAACTCTAGTACTGCTACTCTACCAGTACTAACTTAGTACTGCCAGACTTAACTTAGTACTGCCAGTATTAACTCAATACTAACAGAACTAACTATTACTACCAGACTTAACTGTTATACTACCAGTATTAAGTCTGTTACAATCTATTTTCCCAACAATCCTCCCCTAACTTGATCTTCACTTGTGAACTTCAAGTTCCTTCAAAACATTCTTGATCTTTACTTTAAACACTTTAAGCTTTCTGAGGATGTTGTAAATAGAATTCTTCAAGTTGTTCTTGATCTGCAACACTTCAAGTCTTCTCTTTTTATCTTTGCAGCAACTATTCTTCAAAGCTCTTCAGCAATCCATCATATCAGCAACATTGACAATTATGTACATCAAATCATAAAGTTTCAGTCTATTCTCATCACTTCCAGGTGTGTTAACTCCTGTGAGAGGTGAATCATTGAAAATTTTAAATGGATTTGATGTCTCTTTACCAGTTAGCCATTCACTCTGGAGTAGTCAGTCCTTTGGCCACCAGAAAGGTGTATGTCCATGGTTAACTGAAAACCATTTCAACTCTCAGTACTTGAAACATTGGTGAGTTGAATACCATATGGTTTTTGGCAAACCATTACAGCCATAAACGGATTTGATATGCCTTTACCTGTAGCCGTTTGCTCAGGGCTAGTCAATCCTTTGGCACCTAGAAAAGGTAAATTCCATGGTGGATTGATAACCATGTCAACTCTTTGTACATGAAACTTGGTGAGTTGATATACCATCCACTTTTTGGTAAAGTGTCAACCATCTAATATGGATTTGCAATTTGTCTTTACCATAAGCCATAATCTTATGGACTAGTTATGGTTTTTCCACAGCCTTTACCACAAGCCATAAACTTGTGGGCTAGCCAACTCTTCACTTAAACAGATATGGTGAGTTGAAAACCATACAACTTATTTGCAAGTTGTCAACCATAGAACGGATTTGAGAAGTCTTTACCAAGAGCCGTTTGCTCCTGGACTAGCCAGTTCTTATGTTGATTAGACATGGTGAACTGATAACCATTTGTTGTGTTAGTGCATAGCACCTCCACCAAGTGTTATCCTTCTCATCTCTATCCTAGACTTCTAACTCTTCAGACTTCACTACTTCCTAATACCAGCTTGCTTTTCCATCATTTTTAACATTTTGTAGCAATTCTCATCTGGCTTTCCTCCTTGTAGTTTCTTATCTAGCATGGCTTTGCACATCTCAGCAGATAATGGATATGTTCTTTCAATTAACATATATATATCCATTGACTCTAAGTTCAAACAATGTACTCTACAGGAATCATAATATCTCCAACTTATGATCCTTTGCTGTCCTAATTCACTCCATATAGGATCTGTACTAAGAGGTTCTTCAAACATATTCTTTAAATACTTCCAAAATACCTTCTCTAGCTCATCCTCTGGTCCATCCATCCCATATCTATTCATTACAATCCTATATAACTCAGTAAGATCATCTCTAGATATATCCTTCAGCATAGCACCAAAATTAATGTACACTATATCAGTTCCATCTTCCCTAACTATTTGGTACACTCCTTTTTCTCCTTGCTTGATGATCTTATAAGTAGCTATACTAGGTACTTTCATAGCTACAGGAACAGGATTAATTGGAATTTTAGTACCTGTGACAGAATCATCTTGTTCACTAACTTCATCTGAACCTTCAGAGTCATCCTTATCAAGGTCTGTATGCAATCCTTTCCTTGCCATTTGTTTTCTCCTCTTCCCAGACTTCTTGGTGTTGATAAAGTGAGTCTCTCTTCTTCTTTCCATCATGTGTCCCCTTTGCTGTACATTCCCTAGCAAAGTGACCAGTGTTGTGACAATTAAAGCATTCAAGCTTCTTTTTGTCAAAGCCAACAGGTGTTTTTCCATCCACGCGAACTCTCCTTCCTGTTTTCTTATAGAACTTCTTCATTCGAATAGCAATCATTGCTATTTGCCAATTTATGTCCATCTCTTCAATATCTACATCATCAATCTGTTCCAAATCTTCATGAAGTAAGTCCAAATCCTCTGTTTGTTTGGCAAAGAGGGAATAGATTACTTCATCAGCAAAACCAGCAAGAACTTCTTTTTCAGGAACATTGGTTGAAGAAGTAGAAGGAGTGCAAGAACTGTATGCACCAGAAAAACCAGACTTAACCTTATTAGTGCTACTTTTGCTTTGTGAAACAAAAGCAACATTTTGAGCACTTGAAGATGGTTTTGGAGCACCTTGAATTTCTTGCTCAAACACTCTAAGGTTATTGTACAAATCATCAATAGATAAATTGTCAATCTCTGGATTAGTTCTCATTGTCATTGCCAGATTGGACCATGCTGAAGGCAAAGATCTAAGAAACTTATGATTTGCATCTTCTGTTGATACTTCAGCACCATGAGCTTCCAATTGAGAAAGTAACTGTTGAAACCTGTCATATCCCTTTTCTAGTCCTTCAGAATTGGATATCTTAAATGCTTCAAACTGTTGTTTGAAAACAGCCTTCTGCATTTTCTTTGAATTTGCATTTCCACCAAACCGAGTTCTGATGGCTTCCCAGATCTCTTTTGCATCATCCATTCCATGAAATCTTCTCATATGTTCTTTAGGAATGGCCATCAGCAAAATATTCTTAGCCTTCCTTTCCTTTTCAACAGCTTGAATCTCTGCAGCAGAAACTGGTGAAAGTACTCTAATAACACCATCCTTTCCAGTTGAAATTCTCTTCTTGGAGTTACCATTCTGAATTACCTTCCATACTTCATTGTCAATGTACTCAAGGTAATGCTCCATCTCCATTGCCCATATATCATACTCCTCCTTCTTCAGAATTGGGAGTTTGATATTTGAGATTGCAGTAGTTTGAGGAATCATTTGTTGTTGTGGTTTAGGTGCAGCACCAGTGTCTGATGCATCTTCATGGTTTGATTCTTCACCATCACTGAGATGTTGTGAGAAATCATCATTTGCAGGTTGTGACATTTTGTAGGAGAGTGTAGTTTGTTGTTTGTGGTTCTATTGATTCTCTTTCTCAGGATTCCCCTCTAAAGGCTCTGATACAACTTGTAGGTCATATGTTTAGGATCTGACTAGCCATTTGTAAGACGATAGGACAAACTGGGATAAATCCAAATAACTATATGGAGAGACACTGACTATGAATTATCGAGTGTTAATGCGGAATCTTAACACAAGAGTAAAGAAGAAACAACAATACTAATTTGTTATAAAGCTCTTCTCAGTCATACTCAAAAACAGCAAAGAAACAATCACAAAGATCAACAGCATTATTTGTTTGCATGTTTTCTATCTCAAGAGGAACCTAAAAAGATTGCTGAAGCTTTACATGATAGACAGTTGGTTCATGGCCATGCAAGAAGAACAGTTTCCAATTCAAGCTACACATGATGGGTTCTTGTAGATCTACCTTCATAGAATTGTAAGGTGATTGGCACCAAGTGGGTCTACAGAAATTAACGAGATTGAAAGAGGTGTGGTTGTGAGAAACCAAGCAAGATGGTGGCCCAGTGGTACAACAAGAGAAGGTATTGACTATGATGAGGTTTTTGCTCCTGTGGCAAGAATAGAAGTTATTGGTGTTTTTTTGCCTTTTTTGTTTCCCTCATTTATGGGGTTCTTAGTTTACCAAAGGATGTAAAAAGTGCCTTTCTGTATGGCACTATAGATGAAGAGGTTTATGTCTCACAACCTCCTGGTTTTGTTGATCCTGATCTATCCAATTAAAGGTTTATAAGGTGGTCAAAGCTTTGTATGGACTGCATCAAGCTCCTAGAGCTTGGTATGCTACTCTATCTCATTCCTAGAGAAGCATGGATTCAAGAGGGGACAATTGATCAAGACTTTGTTTATTTCAAGAGACAACAAGGATATCATGCTAGTTCAAGTGTATGTTGATGATATCATTTTTGGCTCTACTAACAAGTCTCGGTGTGCTGAGTTTGAAGCATTGATGAAAAGCATATTTCAAATGAGTTCCATGGGTGAACTCACCTTCTTATTAGGTTACAAGTCAAGCGAACAAGGAGGCATCTTTATATCTCAAGACAAGTATGTAGCTGAGATCACCAAGCAATTTGATCTAATTGTGAATGTGAAAGCTGCATTCACACCCATGAGACCAAATTGCCTTTGGAAAAAGGATGAGGAAGTATTGATTAGATGTAACTTGTACAGATCGATGATAGTTCCCTAATGTATTAATCTGTTTCTAGCCTGTATTTATGTTTGCAGTATGTGTTTGTTCACGTTTTCAGGTTACTCCAAAGACTTCTCATCTCAATGCGGTCAAGAGAGATCTTAGTATCTCAGGGCAAACTCACACCTTGGGAGTATGGTATCCTAGGGAATCACCCTTTGACTTGGAAGCATTCTCTGATAGTGACTATGGTAGATCCAACCTTGACAAAAAAATCCATAACAGGTGGTTGTCAATTTCTTGGGCAAAGACTTATCTCATGGCAATGTAAGAAACAGACAATTTTAGCCACTTCAACAACTGAAGCTGAATATGTAGCTGCTGCAAATTGCTGTGGACAAGTATTGTGGGTTCAAAATCAATTGCTGGACTATGGTTTCAACTTCATGAATACAAAAATCCACATTGATAATGAAAGCACATCCGCATTGTGAGAACCAGTCTATCATTCTAAACCAAGCACATCGAGATTCGTCACCACTCATAAGGATTTGTTATGAGAGATGCTCTATAGTGTGGAGAAGGATCACACGACTTATATGTCGATGAACTTGTTGACCAAACCATTTGATGGACCACGGTTTAATTTACTTGGTGGTTAGCATTGGAATGATCAACCCATAGCAACATTTAAGGGGAGGCTTAGTTGTATAGTTTGTTAATTCTGGTAGTTAAGTAGAGTTAATTCGGGTAGTTAATTAATTTTAATCCTGGTAGTTATGTTCCATTAATACTGGTAGTTAAGTAGTGTTAATTCGGGTAGTTAGTTTTCATTAATTCTGTTTATACAATTTTTGCAATATGTTTTTCTTTGTTTTAGACTACTTTTGCAGGCATAGCATGGATGAAAGGGAGGAGTGCCAAGGTTTTTAAACAATTGACCATTTTTCATACATACTTAATTTGGTGAAAAGAGTTTAATTGGGTTGATCTTTATTTAATTCTGTTTGACCTAAAATAAGTCTGGTAGTGTTAATTGTTAATCTGGTAGGTTATTGTTAATGCTTGTGGCGGGAAATTTGACGTTTTTTGTCTTATCAATGTTTAAAATGTTACGTTGAGATTTTTTCGGGCAATAGTCGTACAACAGAGTAAGCTATATATAGATAAAGGTTGATTTCTCTTTCATACTTTTATCTTTATTGCTATCTCCTTTTCTTGCAAAGTAAAAATTCCCTTTATAACAAAAATAGTCAAGAGTTCTGTTACCAGCATCTACAATAAACACTACATAAAAAACCCATAGTATCTACATAAGATTGTCCAATGGCTCAAATTAAAAGTATTGTGACAAACACAAATCAAGTGGGGTTTTTTGCGCAAGCTGACGAGAGTGCTAGGGTTTGCTGAGATAGTGGATTTTCTTCGGGTTCCAACCTCCGGTATGGCCTTAACTGCTAATCCAACTATCTATTGATCTCGTGTCAAACATTTTTGGCAGAGGATATAGCAATACTAGAGGCAGATGGGTCTCTAGGAAATTATGAACCATTGATAACATAAGGTACACAAATCTCTGAGCGTCAATTAGGATTTCACTTCAATTTAGATGATTGCCACAGGAATTACATATGTTTGCATAATGATGACCTTTTTGATGGGTATGTGGCAAATAGGTATCATACTGTTGGATCCTTTACCTTTTGGGAAAAGTTTCTTCACCACCCCAATGGCGATACTTAGTCCACCATCTTTTTCCTGTATATTGCTAGTAAAAGTGGTGGTTGGCGATCAATTTGGTAGCAATATGCTATGCTTTGATCTGTATATCCACTGGTTGATGTATATTTTTCAAACTTATTTTTGATGGTCATGGTGGCAAATTTGAAAGCAAGAAAAGTTTTTGATGTATCCTCGTTTTCTGCAAATGTTTTTGAACATCCAAACGGAAAACAAACACCTTTATCTAGCTGTGAGCCTGACCAAAAGATTTTTGGGAATATGAAAAGGGGTTTTCGGGGGGCACCAAGACCTTTATTGCCTTCTATGTTGGCTTGTTGTACTAAACCTCTATGCAGGACAATTACATGCTGCTCAACATCAATCCCAACCATCCTCGATAATCACCTCAAGGACCTCCCCTTCCACATATTCCAACACCTACACCACACCTATCACTACACTACACCCACCTATCCCTACACCTACACCACCACTTATCACTACACCTACACCACCACCTATTCTTCACCTACCACAAATTACTGACAAGAACCTACACAAGTTGAGCACCATCTATGGGAGCAATTCCTGACCACCATCTTCTCACCCCCACAAGAACAGGCTTCAAGTCACATGCCTATGGATGATTTGCTTCAAGCAGTTCCTAAGTTAATTTTAAGAATTGATAGCCTGGAAATGGGTCTCAAACAAACCAAGCTGACCATGGGAAATGCGATAGTGAAGCTAGTCAAGAAGGTGAGAAGTTGGATGGGTTTATGAAAGGTGAAATTTGATTTTGACAGACCTAAGAGGAGAACCTGAGGCTCAAGGGAGGAAAAGTCAAGATGATCCTCTAAATTCTTCAGTACAAGGACTGGTTACTCCTCTCACAACTAAAGTCAATACTTCAGGGGAGGAACAAGTGGAAGAAATAAGTCCAAATACTCTTGAAGCAGCCAGAACTCTCTCAAAGGTTGCCTCTTTAAAGTCAGGTCATTGACAAATGGGAAGCAGATACAAAGAGAAGAAAAGAAACTAAGGGAAAGAAGGTAGTTTCAAGCTTGGATTTTCAAGAAGAAGCTGATGCTGGTGCTGAACAAGTTAATACTCCTAGTGCTGAACAAGTTAATACTGCTAGTGGAGTTAATACTGGCAGCATTAAACATAGTACTGGTGATGAACAACTTAGTACTGGTGATGAAAAAGTTAGTGTTGTTGGTCAAGATAAAGGACAAAGAGAAGGGAAAGCTCCTATGATCAGTGAAGAGACTCCAAAGAAGTCAAAAGAACAAATCTTACAAGAGGAAGCTAGCCTTGCTGAAGCAATTAGGTTGGATACTTTGCAAAAAGAAGAGGTAGCTAAACAAGTACATATGGACTCTCTCCTAGCACAAAGGATTGCAGAAGAAGAAGAATTGAATGAGCAACAGAAGAAAAGAAAAGCTCAAGTTCAGTTTGAAGCTCAGCATTACACAAATGAAGATTGGGATTTGATTAGAGCAAAGATTGAAGCTAAATGCAGAGTTGTCATAGCATGCTATGAAGGATCTTCAAGGAGAAGTTTTGCAAGAGAATTGTGTTTCTTTGTGAATCAAAGAAAGAAGTATTTTGCTGAAGAGAGAGCTAAAGCTAAAAGAAACAAGCCCATGACCCAATCACAGCTGAAGACTTATATGATGAACTACTTGAAGAATCAAGGGACTTGGAAGTTAACTCAGCTGAAGAAATTGAGTTTTGAAGAAGTCAAGGAAGAGTTTGACAAGCTTGTGAAACAGATTGAGTCCTTTGCTCCAATAAGTTTTGAAGCCACTAAAGCTAGCTTGAAAAGATTTGGTGAAGAGCTTCAAACAAAGACTCCAAAAAGACTGAAAGAAGATAAAGATGATGAAGCAAAGGATGATGAACCAACAAAGAAGTCTGGAAAGAGAAGAAAGCAGATGGCAAGGAAAGGAATGCATACAAGTGTTGATAAGAATGATTCTGAAGATTCAGATGAGGTTGGTGAGCAAGAAGAGTCTACCACAGGTACTGAAACTCCAATTAATCCTGTTCCTGTAGCTATGAAAACACCTAGTGTAGCTACCTATAAGATTATTAAGCAAGGAGAAAAAGGAGTGTACCAAATTGTTAGGGAAGATGGAACAGATATAGTCTATATTAATTTTGGTGCTATGTTGAAATCTATATCTAGAGATGATCTCACTGAGTTGTATAGGATTATAATGAATAGATATGGGATGGATGGGCCTGAAGATAAGTTAGAGAAGGGATTTTGGAAATGTTTAAGAATTATGTTTGAAGAACCTCTTAGCACAGATTCAATATGGAGTGAATTAGGACAGCAAAAGATTATAAGTTGGAGATATTATGATACCTGTAGGGTACATTGCTTGAACTTAGAATCCATGGAAGTGTATATGTTGTCTGAAAGAAAGTATCCTTTATCTGCTGAGGTATGTCAAACTATGTTAAAAATGAAGCTTTTGGATGGAAAGATGAATGAGGATTGCTATAGATTGTTGAAAATGATGGAAAAACAAGCTGGCATTAGAAAGTAGTGAAGTTTGTAAGGATAACACTTGGTGGAGGTGCTATGCACTAACACAACAAATGGTTATCAGTTCACCATGTCTAACCAACATAAGGACTGGCTAGTCCAAGAGCAAACGGCTCTTGGTAAAGACTTCTCAAATCCGTTCTATGGTTGACAACTTGCAAATAAGTTGTATGGTTTTCAACTCACCATATCTGTCTAAGTGAAGAGTTGGCTAGCCCACAAGTTTATGGCTTGTGGTAAAGGCTGTGGAAAAACCATAACTAGTCCATAAGATTATGGCTTATGGTAAAGACAAATTGCAAATCCATATTAGATGGTTGACACTTTACCAAAAAGTGGATGGTATATCAACTCACCAAGTTTCATGTACAAAGAGTTGACATGGTTATCAATCCACCATGGAATTTACCTTTTCTAGGTGCCAAAGGATTGACTAGCCCTGAGCAAACGGCTACAGGTAAAGGCATATCAAATCCGTTGATGGCTGTAATGGTTTGCCAAAAACCATATGGTATTCAACTCACCAATGTTTCAAGTACTGAGAGTTGAAATGGTTTTCAGTTAACCATGGACATACACCTTTCTGGTGGCCAAAGGACTGACTACTCCAGAGTTAATGGCTAACTGGTAAAGAGACATCAAATCCATTTAAAATTTTCAATGATTCACCTCTCACAGGAGTTAACACACCTGGAAGTGATGAGAATAGACTGAAACTCTATGATTTGATGTACAAAATTGTCAATGTTGCTGATATAATGGATTGCTGAAGAGCCTTGAAGAATAGTTGCTGCAAAGATACAAGGAGAAGACTTGAAGTGTTGCAGATCAAGAACAACTTGAAGATTTCTATTTACAACATCCTCAGGAAGCTTAAAGTATTTAAAGATCAAGAATGTTTTGAAGGAACTTGAAGTTCACAAGTGAAGATCAAGTTAGGGGAGGATTGTTGGGAAAATAGATTGTAACAGACTTAATACTGGTAGTATAACAGTTAAGTCTGGTAGTTATAGTTAGGTCTGTTAGTATTGAGTTAATACTGGCAGTACTAAGTTAAGTCTGGTAGTACTAAGTTAGTACTGGTAGTCTTAGCAGTACTAAAGTTAGTACTGGTCATAGTTAATTCTGTTTATAGTTAAGTCTGTTTATGAAACAGAATAGTAATAGTTATCTTAGAGATATCTTAGGAGATATCTTAGGAAAGGATATGTGTTATCCTTTCACACGGTTGTAAAGCCCATTAGGGTTTCCTTGGTGTATAAGAGGAACCCTAAGGCATAATGTTAACAACAACGATTTGAGAAATATATAGAAGCATAGAGCTTTATAGTAAATTAGTATTGTTGTTTCTTCTTTACTCTTGTGTTAAGATTCCGCATTAACACTTGATTTTCATAGTTAGTGTCTCTCATATAGTTGATTTGGATTTATCCAAGTTGTCTATTGTCTTACAAAGGCTAGTCAGATCCTATACCAAGGACCTACAAGAAACACCCAGAAAATGACATTGTGGATGAAACTTTAGAAATTGATGAAATAGTCAATATTAAGGAATCTAGGAACCATCCATTAAAAAATGTCATAGGAAACCTTAACCAAAGAACCCTTAGGTCACAAGCCCAAAACCAAAGTAACTTCTTTTGTTTGATATCAACTATGGAACCAAAGAATGTGAATGAAGCTTTAACGAATGATAGTTAGATAGTCGCTATGCAAGAAGAATTAAATCAATTCATGGCTAATGATGTTTGGGAGTTAGTTCCACAACCTAGGAATATGACAATCATAGAAACTAAGTGGGTGTTTAGAAATAAGTTAGACGAGAACGATATTGTTCTTGAAATATGGCTAGGTTAGTTCCTCAAGGCTATAATCAATAAAAGAGCATCGATTATGATGAAACTTATGCCCCAGTGGCTAGACTTGAGTCAATTAAGATATTATTAGCTTATGCTTGTGCTTTAGACTTTAAATTATTCCAAATGGATGTAAAAAGTGCATTCCTGAATGGTTTTATCAATGAGGAGGTATACGTGGCACAACCTCCAGGATTCATTGACTTTGAAAAACCGGATCATGTTTATAAACTAAAGAAAGCTTTATATGGTTTTAAACAAGCACCCAAAGCTTGGAATGATAGATTAAAAGCTTTCCTTATTAAACATGAATATAAAATGGGAATGGTAGATAACACTCTTTTTACTAAGAAGAGAAGTTCGAACCTCATCATCGTTCAAGTATATGTCGATGACATCATATTCTGTTCGACTTGTCAAGACACGTGTGATGAATTCGCCAAAATCATGCATGACGAGTTCGAGATGAGCATGATGGTTAAACTTAACCTCTTCCTTGGACTACAAATAAAACAAATGGAAGACGGTATCTTCTTTAATCAATCTAAGTATATTAAAGAAATGCTTAAGAAATTTGGATTAGAAGAATCTAAACCAATCCATATCCTCCGATACTAAACTCACGAAAGACAAAGAGTGTGAGTCGGTAGATAGTACCAAGTATCGAGGCATGATAGGTAGTTTATTATACCTAACGGCAAGTAGGCCCGATATCATGTTTAGTGTCTGCCTTTGTGCCCGATTCTTCTAAGGGCTTCCAAATTCCTCTCACCTTGAAGCGGTTAAGCGTATCTTCCGATACATTAAAGGCACTACGCACTTAGGATTATGGTATCCTAAGGGGACCAACATAGAAATAGTAGTATATGCCGACTCTGTCATGCGGGAGATTATGTGGGACGAAAGGCACTAGCGGTATTTGTCGTTCGTGGATGTGGTTTAAACATCTTGGTTCTTGAATGAAGAACAAACCGCTTTGCTATATCCACTACCGAACGCCAAATATGTAAGCGCCAAATAGGCTTGTCACCCAAGACTATGGTGAAACAGCTCTTATCGACTACGTCTTTGACTCGCGGGATGTCCCGATCATGTGTGACAATAAAGGTGCGATTGACCTTAGCAAAAACCCGGTGCAACATTCTCGAACCAAACACATCAAAATTCGTCACCATTTTCTTTGTGATAATGTCCAGAAAGTACATATCTCAATCGAAAAAGTGTCGTCCGTCGACAACATCACCGACCAGCTTACTAAACACCTTAAACGTAATCGTTTAACTTCTACGTTTGGTTTAGGAAATGATGGAAACACATTCCATATATCATAGTAGTTGCTTCTCTTCTTCTGTCTCGATTCTAGTGTGTTCCAGTCCGTTGGCATGGACAACTTAAATACTTCATCTGAAGTACTTTAAGTATTTTTAATTCGCAAAATGCAAATTAAAATACCACTCCTCTTTTAAAATTTTTGTCAAAAACTAAGTCCAAAACCCCTGACTAAGGGCAGCCCCCCAATATATATGGGACCACCAAGCAATATGGGACCGCCATCAGCAGACACTAAAATTGAACACTTAGTTAAAAAAATTCAAAACACAAAAACAAACACCCCTTTCATATCTGCAGCGACGAACACGAACAAAACACCCCAAAAACTCAAAATCAACCACTAAAACTATAATTGAAGATCAAATCAACACCTATAATCACTCATAACATCTTAAAGATCGTCAATTGTAAGTCATTTTATCTATTTTCTTTCAATTTGAGTCTAGGGTTCATGATGAACACAAAAATTAAAAGTGGGGATTTTTTTATTTTTCTTTCAAATTTGTACAATTAAGACTACTAGGATACAATGTATAACTAATATGCTTCTCGTAGACATAGGATTTTCATACATTTGTGAGTTTGTTGAAAAATTGATTTCGAACCAAAACCCCAACTTTATTTTCAAATCACTCACGTTAGGAACATAATAAAATTGTTGTTATGCATTGTTAATACAACTTAAAAAACGTTTTCAAACACATGCATAATGATCTCATGAACAAATTTTGAGATACATAATTCATATGTATTTTTCGACTTGTTTGGATGAGCAAAATCAAACTAAGGAGAGTTTGGATTAACTCTTAATATTGTAGTTTTTAGGTCGAGTTAATCGTTACTCCACATTTGTCACATTTAGGCACACACTAGACATCTCTTTAAATGAAGGAACCTCACTAAAATTATCTTTTTCAATTCTAGGTGAAATGACTTTGGAAGATGAATTAAGGTACACAAAATCATATGTTCCAACAATCTCAAATGAAAACTATATTCCTGACGTCTTAAAACCTAGGTCAATTCATGAAGGTCGTCCTGTATCTCCGGAATCCACTAAATATGATAATATTAAAACCCTTTTTCAAATTATCAAACTTTTGAATATATATGAACTTCAGGAAGGGATCTGTCCAAGATTTCTACTTGAATTCTACTCCTCAATAGAAATCACCAAAGATGATGATCAAAATGTCTTTTTAACATTCTGGGGCATTAAAAAGAACATTTAATTTTTCACTCGAGTCATTTGCCTCGATTCTCTCCATTCCATGTGAAATATAATGTTCTTACTCTGAAGAATCATCTCTTGACTCCTTGAAAACTAATCAAGAGTCAAACACACCCTATCAAACACACATTCCAACATCAAATGAAATTATTCAATCAATCACAACAACTGAACAAACCATTTTTCAAAACAAAATCCTTAAGGAAGAGCTTCGTCATGACATGAGATCTTGGAATGAAATCATTCAAGATAATGCCTTTGGCACTCAAAATGACTCACCATTTCTTCTTGCATCATCATGTCACATGATGTATTGCATTCTAACAAGTACTCCTTTCAACTTCGCCTACTTTCTAACCAAACAAGTTGAAAAGATAAAAAATAAACCAAATTCTCTAATGCCATATGGAATGATTCTAAATCGTTTATATGATTGCATCATCAAAACTAATCCTCATCTACGAAAATCACAGTACAAATCATACTGGCCATCCATGAAACCTTGGGTTCATCCTACTCATCTTCAATCTATTGTCTACATATCTTTTGAAGAAGCCTCAAGTAATGATTCAAATGATGGTTAAGATATTTCTTATGAATTATTACTAGACATACGTAATGTCATTGTCACTATGTAATAATTTCTTAACCCCTATCAACGGCCACTCAAGTACGTGTAAAACATATCTAAGTTATTATCTCATGCTTGCTGTATGAAACTTAGTTGATCTTTAAGTCATTTATATGATTCTACTTGGTTCTATTGCATGATTTCTTTTCATTTAGCTAGACCATGTGATTCTTAAAGAGATGGAAATGTCATAATCACCCATCTAACCCTCTTAAGTTATTCTAAAAAAGGATTAACTTTTGGAAAATTTCTAAATTCTCTAAAAAATGGCTCCTATAAATATGGAGCGGCCCCCTTATATATAAGGGATCACTTGTTAATTATGGGACCGCCTACAGGGAACCACGAAACTTTCTTGTCTCATCTTTTTCTACAACTTTGACCCTATTCTATTTAGGTCCAACCATTCTTTCCTTTCTAAACAAAACATCTCTTAGTATCTTCATTCTCCAATACCATGCCTTTTCTAAAATTCCTCTATATATGAATATCATTCTTCTTCATCTCAATCACATCCTCACTTCTAAATCCTTTACTTCTCCTCAATATCTCAATGTCATCTTCTAGCAAATCCCCTCATGACTACTCATAAAATTACCAAAGGGCCATTCTCAAACCTTGGAGACAAAGTCATGGTCTTCCTCCCTCACCACCTTCTCCTCTATTAACTAGGACTACTCCTACCTCTCCTATCTCAAATAACTCTCTCTCATATTCTTCACCCTTACAAAATTCAAATCAAAACCTAAATGAAATTCATCACCTATTAAATCTGCTTGACATAAATCTCCAACAAGTAATTAAAGCTACAAATCCTTCACCTCCCACCTCACCATATATCCCTCCACCTTCCTTAGATCAAGTAAACTACCATTCGGAATTTTGTCATTGTTGCTTGGATACCTGAAATCTATTTGATACATTGAAAGATGACCATAATCGTATCAAATCTCTCATCATTGGTTTTTCCACTCAATTTCCATCCTCAATAACAACCTCCTCACCATAATTGAGCACTCTCAAAAGCTAAATTTTACATAAATAATCGACCTTTCATATTTGGATTATGGCATCTTCTATTTTTCAAGAGTTCACTAGTGTAGATCTATGCCTTATTATGTCTCTATGATAATCTACTCTCTATTGTAATGCTTCATACAAATATTATATGAATTTGTCATAGCTCGTATTAGATCTAGTTTTATTTTATGTTGTATGAATGTATTAGTTGCATTTGCAATTGTTTCTTGTTGGTTGAACGAAACTCTACTTGATAACGCCTAAATTATACATGTTTTCGGCGGCGTTACTTGCATTTATTTTATCATTTCCCGTGAACTTTTGGTACTTAATAAAGTATATTTGCTATAAATGTTCTAGGTATGTTTCGTGGAAGAATACGAAAGATTACACAAAGAATTAAAGCTTAAACGAAGAAATAACTCAAGTTAATGATTTCCCGACACTTGTTCACTGTTTTGGCCATAAATCAGTAATACAAACTCCGTTTTAGTTGATTTAAGCAGCCACGGAAAGAGAATTCAATTATTTACAACCATGAAAAGGCCAACTGCTAAATATGCAGAAAGTGCAGCGATTTTGGCCAAAGTGCAGCGCACTTTTGTGTCTGTGAGAAAATTAAATGCAATTAAATGCTAAGTGCATTAACTCACTATGTGCGGCGCGCAAATAAGTTTGTGCAGCGCACTTTGGCCCATTTTTAGCCTATAAATACAGCCCCTAATTACCTCATTCCATATCTCTTACACACACAAACCTCCAATTCGTTTAAAACACTTAGAGTGGGTGTTTTTGGTGATTTTGGCTTGACAAACCAAGGATCCAAACACCCCTTCAAACCACCATCACCACCCTCGACTACCACCACTATCCACTATCAATTTCTAGATTATAATCTATCCAAGGAAGTAGCATTGAAGTGTAATTCGAATCTATAAGTGATTGTTACAGAATTGTTCCTAGTTTCTGGGTTTACTTTGAATATAATATACTTTTCGTTGGGAAAACTTGTAAAATCATCAACATTTGCTCTTGAAGTTGGTATAAATCTTGTTTATCCTTTGAATATGATCTAATCCGAATTCATGATGAATGTTATGTGTTTTGTTACTTATTTGATCATGGAGTAGTCATCTTGTGTTTGTTTGGGCAATATGTGATCTTGGATATGGAGCATTTGGATATGTGTTTATTGAATTGGTAAAACATGTTTTATACAATAATATAGGCCGAAAGGGGGTTCTTTTATATATGTGTTTAATCATTCCACTTAATATATTGGTTATAATAACTTATAAAGGCCGAAATAATTTGTTGTTATTAATCGATATAATCACTAGTTATATTTAAAGGCCGAAAGGATTTATAACTTGTGATAATTCTATTTTCTAAAACTTATAAACACTATTCCAAACACATTATTATCTAAGTGATCATTGCCTAAACAAACATACCATAATCGTTTGATTGAATCATCTTTTAATTGCTTTCGTTATAATATCCGATATATGCAAGATTTGGTTAATTTGATCCGTGACAATCTTATTAACCTTAGCACCTTAATTACAAACTGTGAAAACTTCAATTCCCATGGAACGACCTGTACTTACCTAAAGCTATACTATACACGAACGGGTATACTTCCCTAGTGTTGTGTTTTTAGTAAAAAATCAGTATTTCTAGTATTATAAATTTAAAGATTGGAAAAACATACATCAAGTTTTTGGCGCCGTTGCCGGGGAATTGTTTAAGTTTTTATAGTTTGTTGCTTATTTCTGGTGCTATTTTGTTTCACAAAAAAATTTCAAACTTGCCGTACCGTTTTCTGGCAAACGGAACCCAAAAATCGTTTTTTCTTCAGGAAGTACGCCGCACATCCTATTTGTGCGCCGGTTTTCCTGAAAACCCAAGAAGTACGCCGTACTTTACCCAAGTACGCCGCACTTTCTGCAAATTTTCACAAACATAATCTTATTTCAAAAACCAAAACCAAAACCCCCAATCTGCTAGTCTTAGGTTCTATAATCATTTGGAATTGTATTTTATCTGATTATATGCCTTGTGTATTTGTAATTATCTAGTTTATCATAATATTCGAAAAAAAAACATAAAATTTCCAGAAAAGCCGGCGCACTTTTCCTAAAGTACGCCGTACCTATCCAAAAAAAAATCTTTTATTTATTTATCCTTATTTGCTATATATAATTAAATTAAAATATATCTAATATATAAATTTATAAAAGTAAAAAAAATGAAAATAATTTACTTTATTTTGAATATTATCCTATTAACCTTAATTATATATATAAAAATGTCTTTTTGCAAAATGCTTAACATATGTATAAATCCCCGATATTATGGAAAACAACTTGTAAATCTAATATATAAATTAAATGAAAGTTTAAAAACAAGGACTTATAAGATTAAAACTATCCAGAAAGAATCCGTCGAGAGTGAATCATTCAAATCTTCAACTCAGAATTCCTCCGTTAATGACTTTATCGTTATAAATATACCTGAAGAGGATGTTAAACCCAAACAAATAATTCTCGATCCTGATGATCAGCCTATGTGGGAAAGTGTTAAGACTGTAGCACCGACTTCTAATTCTGCCATTATTCAACTCGATGTTGATGACAACTTTGTTATCAATAGTACTCACTTAAATATGATTCGGGAAAATAAATTCAATGGTTATCTGCGGGCCGATCCGCATAACCATATCCGCGAATTTCTCGCAATCTGCAACATGTTCAGATACGGTGAAACATAGAGTGAAGCTGTAAAGCTTTTGATAATTTCCCTTTTCCTTGTGCGATGAAGCTAAAACCTGGTTTAACGAACTTAATGAAGAGTCTATAACATCGTGGGAACAAATGAGAAGAGCTTTTATAAACAGATTCTTTCCACCTTCGTTATTTAATCATCTTTTACTTGAAATCAGAAATTTCTCTCAACTCGTATGTGAAAATCTAACCGAAGCGTGGTTAAGACTCAAGAACATGCTTCGAAAATGTCATGGGAACGGTCTGACCAAAGGAGCTATTAGTCAAATATTCTATCACGGTCTAGACGAACCCACTCAAGGAATCTTGGATGAAACTGCTAAAGGGATCTTCCTTTACAAAATTCTAAATCAAGCTTTTCAATTTCTCGAGGACAAAGTCCTTTACAAACTTGATTGGTCCACTAAATCTCAAAACGATCATCATCAAAAATCTTTTTCCTTCGTCGATGGAAGTGATAGTAATACTGATAATTCTTGATTTATGGAAAAATTAAAGGTTATGGATTCTCAAATTATAAGGTTAAATGAAGAATTACAAGATATACGTAACAAATACAATGAGCTTAGAGAGGGAAACGCTTCTAAAAACAACCTAAACGATGACACGCCGATGTGTGAACGTCATGAAGCGAATTACATCCAATCTGAAGGTCATCAAAATCGAATTTCTCATGATTCGTATTCTCACCAAATGTATCATGATCCTAATGATTCCGAGAAATCGGTCAAAGAATTAAACAATGATGTGAAAAATAATCTCGAAGATTTCAAAAGACGTATCCGTAGCATGATAACTGTTCATTGGAAACTTTTTGCTAGAGACGATGTTAAAATCACCAGTGTTTTACCTAACAAAGAGTCTAAAATTGTCAACCAAGAACCTCAATCTAAAACTGATTTTGAAAAATCAATCACAAAATTCTTGGATGGTCAAAGAGTTACAAATATGTTTTTCAAAAACAATGTTAACGATATAATTTTAAAGATGAAGCAAAACAAAAAGAATTTTCAATCTAAAATTAAAAATATGGAAAGAAAAATAGATGAGTGGTCGAAATCTCAAAACGTATCTTCAGAACATACCGATAGGACTAACCCACCTCCTCCTCAAGCTCACACTAAGCAAGTGAATGTCGTATTCACCGGGAGTGGAAAGTCTGATGATCATCCGAAAATTCAAAAAAGATTCACCACCTTCTATCATCGTTAACAATAAAATCAAAAAAGACCGCCTAATTAAGACATCAAAAAGAAACTATCACATTGTAAAAACAAATGAATATCCATTCTGTGAGTATATACCAAAGACCCCATACCCTCAACGTTTAAATGTGGATCATTCCCACTTAAACCGTATCATTAAGGAATCTTAAATCGAGTTCAGTATATTAATAATAATAATAGTAGTAATAGTAAATAATAATAAACCTATAAAAAACTAAAATATATATATAACAAAAAAAATTGCAGTTTTTAAGTATGTCACGCATTCGGCCGGTGTTCTTACCTCGATTTCTGCATCCAAAAAGAATGTTTCGAACTTTGTGGGTGTGTTCGCTGGAAACTCTCACAAGACTATAACTCGTCCACTCGGGACACCGAGGGGTTTAAAGGCTTGTTGCATGCACTAAATGCAACCGTGGTGCCTACAAAAATGCGCTTTTGTATTTAATGTTTTTCTCGTAGTTGTGTTTATTATGCAAATTAAATAAAACAAGTGCAGCTTGGAGTGGTGGTTGGCATTTTACACTTCGAAACTTGTATAATTGATGTATTATATTACATGTGGTATAATACACATGCTTGCCATTTCGTTTTGCGCCATATTTTTTAGAATTCAACAGAGAAATTAAGAACCTCGGGAAGTACCGTTTTCCCTTAATTTTCCCTATTTTCGATATTTATCAGTTCTCACATTGAGGGCAATATTCAAATTAAGTGTGGAGGGGTAACAAATAGGAAAAATTAATCATGTCCTACCATGTTTGCCCTGCAGAAATTCTCAAACTTTCAACTGTTATTTTCTGGAAAATATAAAAATTTATATATTGCTTTTTCAAAAACTTAAAAAAATGCATACGCTTAGTTTGGCAAATCCAACTGGATTGACATTTTAACTAGCACAAAAATCAACCCACTTAAATTGTAAGGTTCGCCTCTAGATCCTAAGGAATTCAGGTATCCATCTTTGATACCCAAGATAATTTTTGCCTTTAGCTTGTTCGAGTTAGGGTTGAATGCAGTCATATGTGTCTATTCCATCATTACGGATGTGTACGTATGGTCTTTGTCGCTTTTTCTGGAACATTGGTATTCGTATAAAGTTATATGAGTGGACCGGTAATTTAGTAGCTTCAGAACTAGACGACAGTGAAGTTAATTTATAGACAAAGTCATATGATAAGAGGTAAAATAAATCCCTATGCAATCATGTATCTGCAGCACTCGCTTTTAGTGTTGAGATCCCCAATGTATCCCAAGAGCAAGAAAAATGTGCTCAATGAAGAAGAAGTTTTGTGCCAGCCTTAGTTATCGCAGTATTTGGATTGAAAAAAATATTCAAAGAAAAAAAGAGAAAAGAAAAAAATAAAAAATAATAAAAGTTTAAAGTATAAGGCAAAGTTCTGGCATAAGTATCTGCTATTCACCCTCATCGATATCACGTTTTGCATCTTTGAGATTTTTTTTCTAGGTGCTCACGCCGCAACAGGCATGTTTATGTGTCTAGTACAAGCCTATGGTAGCGACCCAGATTATGTCAGTGCAATTCAGTGACTTCACAAATATAAAACCCTATGTGAGTGACTCGTGTGAATTCAAAAACAAACACTTTCCCTATGTGAGGTGCTCTGTTATATGTCTATGCCTGAAAGGTTATAAAACTAGTAAACACTTGTTAATGCTAAAATGATTTTTTCTCACGTCACGATAAATGATCTTGTTTTCTCGCTTTAATTGCTTGAGGGCAAGCAATAGCTAAGTGTGGAGGGATTTGATAACGCCTAAATTATACATATTTTCGGCGGCGTTATTTGCATTTATTTGATCATTTCTCGTGAACTTTTGGTACTTAATCAAGTATATTTGCTATTATATGTTCTAGGTACATGTCGTGGAAGAATACGGAAGACTACACGAAGAATTGAAGCTTAAACGAAGAAATAACTCAAACTCAGAGCTTCCCGACACCTGTTCACTGTTTTGGTCATAACTCGGTCATACGAACTCGGATTGAGTTGATTCAAGCGGCCACGGAAAGAGAATTAAATTATCTACAACTTAGAAAAACGTTCACAAGCTGAAATATTACTAAAGTTGCCAGTTTTAGAAATAAGTACACCATACTTTAGGGAAATGCAATTAATTCGTGAATCTAGACCATAATCCATCCACATACATTCCCAAATTGGTCCCCAAGTAATCTCTAGCCTATAAATACCCTTCTTTGGTGCTTGGGACGAAATATCTCCTATCATATCATCACATATACAATTTACAAGAGAAAGATCCAAGAAACTGAAGAAGTACGCCTCACTTATCACAAGTGAGCCACACTTTCCACCATCACCAAAACTTTGGCCCATTTTTAGCCTATAAATACAACCCCTAATCACCTCATTCCATATCTCTTACACACACAAACCTCCAATTCATTTAGAACACTTAGAGTGGGTGTTTTTGGTGATTTTGGCTTGACAAACCAAGGATCCAAACACCCCTTCAAACCACCATCACCACCATCGACTACCACCACTATCCACCATCAATTTCTAGATTATAATCCATCCAAGGAAGTGTAATTCGAATCTATAAGTGATTATGACAGAATTATTCATAGTTTCCAGGTTTACTTTGAATATAATATAGTTTTCATTGGGAAAACTTGTGAAATCATCAACATTTTCTCTTGAAGTTGGTATAAATCTTGTTTATCCTTTGAATATGATCTTTACTGAATTAATGATGAATGTTACATGTTTTGTTACTTATTTGATCATGGAGTAGTCATCTTGTCTTTGTTTGGGCAATATGTGATCTTGGATATAGAGCTTTTGGATATGTGTTTATTGAATTGGTAAAACATATTTTATATAAGAATATAGGCCGAAAGGGTTCTTTTATATATGTGTTTAATCATTCCACTTAATATATTGGTTATAATAACTTATAAAGGCTGAAAGGATTTGTTGTTATTATTTGATATAATCACTAGTTATATTTAAAGACCGAAAGGATTTATAACTTGTGATAACTCTATTTTAAAAAAATTATAAACACTATTCTAAACACATCATTATCTAAGTGATCATTGTCTAAACAAACATATCTTAATCATTTGATTGAATCATCTTTTAATTGCTTTCGTTATAATATTCGATATATGCAAGATTTGGTTAATTTGATCAGTGACAATCTTATTAACCTTAGCACCTTAATTACAAACTGTGAAAACTTCAATTCTCGTGGAACGACTTGGACTTACCTAAAACTATACTATGCACGAACGGGTATACTTCCCGAGTGTTGTGTTTTAAGTAAAAAATCGGTATTTCTAGTATTATAAATTTAAAGCTTGGAAAAACACACATCACTACTTTTGGGTGACTTAAATCTCATGTATTGCTTAAAGGATATTTGTCTTGCACTTGTACCTCTAACTTTGTTTTGTAGCAAACAAATTTTGGGTGACTTAAATCTCATGTATTGCTTAAAGGATATTTATGTTGCACTTGTACCTCTAACTTTGTTTTGTAGCAAACAAATTTCGTGAGATCGATCCCTTGGTGCCCCGAAGAAGGGGGAGCTCACATCAAGGGGGAATCTTGATATCGTCGATTTCTTTCTTCCTACAACAACTCGACGATCATCCTTTTTGAATTCGACAAAAAAGGGGAGAATAGGAACAAAACTTATTTAATAATTTGACATCTTTTATTTTATTTAAAATGAGTTTATATTTTGTCATCATCAAAACGTGGGCGATTGTTAATACAAATAATGTCTAAAAATATTATTTATATTTTTCGACCTCTCAACATTTTGATAATAACAAAATGTAAAAACGTTTACAATAAAATTAAACGTTTACAAATTATTAATCGTAAAATTTCATTTCTAAGATTAGTGATCACTTAAGGTATGAACAAACAAATCATTAAGCATGATTAGTGATCAAGAAAATATTTTTCTCTCATCCATTACATTTTTACAAAAGATTTTCACAAAATTAATTATACAAAATATTTTCTAATTGAAAGAAAAGTTTTATTAAAAACTTAAAATTTAAATTTAAAATTTTCCCCCTAAAACGGAAGCTTCTATACCAGATACAACATTCCCCACAAAAAGACAAAAAAGGGAGCGGAGTCTACTGGCGGCCCCCTTATAGGCCTGGTGGCCCCCTTATATATATGGGACAGCCGGGACCGCCGCCAGTTACCGTTGGCTTTTCCTGTCTATAAATGCCGGTCCACCCCTTGCTGAAAATCATTCCTCTTTGCATGAAATTTTTCAGTCTCTTCTTTCTCTCTGTAAAACTTCTTTCTCTCACTAAAACTCTTGATCACTAACATACTTAGAACTTGTTTCAAGTGATCTAATCTCTTCATCTAATCTCTTCCCTCTCATTCAAGTGCAAGAGAAGAAAACTCGTATTCGTCAATAAACGAAGTGTTAATTAGTGATTTCTCCTATTTTCTTCTATGTACAAAACCTCTATTATATTTATCTTGTGTATTTGTGTGGTTTGGATATTGTGTAGATCTTGTGATTGTGTATATCTTTTGAAGTGGTAGATTGGTTCTAACTAAGATTAGGACTCGAAATTTAGCTTAGTGTCAGAAAATAACGTAAGCGACGTGTAAACGGTTTTCTCTGCTTAAAGGGAGCTTGTTGACATAGTGAAATCTCGAGTCGGATACTCAGGGAGTGGAGTAGGGCGAAGAGGTGCTTCGTAGCTGAACCACTATAAAATCTTGGTGTCTTGGTTTGGTTGTTTCTTTCCTTATCTCTTTACATTATTATTGTCGTTATCTAGTTTTAGTTTAGATAGTTATTACTTGTTCATATTGTGAATTCGTTAAACATATAACTCGGATATAAACATTTTTGAAAGTAAACTTTTAAAACGTAAAACAAACATGTAAACTATTCAACCCCCCTTCTAGTTTCCACATAAAGGGCTGGGCGCGGTTTTGATGCAAAAAGAGAAGGTCATAGCTTATGCATCCTGCCAACTCAAGGTTTACGAGAAGAACTATACTACACACGACCTAGAGCTTGGTGTAGTAGTGTTTACTTTAAAGATCTAGAGACACTATCTGTACGGTACAAAGTGCGTCGTATTCACTGATCACAAGAGTTTGCAGCACATTCTCGATTAGAAGGAGTTGAATATGAGACAACGATGATGGTTGGAGTTGTTGAGTAACTACGACTGTGAGATTCGATATCACCCAGGAAAGGCGAATGTGGTGGCGGATGCCCTAAGTCAAAAGGAAAGAAGTAAGCCGCTACAAGTTCGGGCCTTAGTTATGACTATTTGGTTAAATCTTCCTAAGCAGATTTTGAGTGCTCAATCGAAAGCCAGAAAAGAAGAGAATTTCATAAACAAAAGATTTGCATGGCATGATTAACAAGTTAGAACCTCGTGCTGACAGAACGTTATGTTTGAACAATCAAAGTTGGATTCCGTGTTTTGGTGACCTGAGAGCTTTGATTATGCACGAGTCTCATAAGTGAAAGTATTCCATCCATCTTGGATCGGATAAGATGTACCAAGACCTAAAGAAGTTGTATTGGTGGCCCAACATGAAAGCAGAAATTTCCACTTATGTTGGCAAGTGTTTAACGTGTGCCAAGGTTAAGGTAGAATATTAGAAGCCGTCCGGTTTGTTGGTTCAACCGGAAATCCCACAATGGAAATTGGAGAACATAACGATGGATTTTGTGACTAAATTGCCAAAGACGGCAACCGGTCAAGACACGATTTGGGTAATCATTGATCGTCTCACTAAGTCTGCTCATTTCTTACCCATGCAAGAAGATGACACGTTAGAGAAGTTGACGAGACAGTACTTGAAGGAAGTAGTCTCAAGGCATGGAGTGCCAGTTTTGATCATCTTCGATCGTGATGGGAGATTTACGTCACATTTTTGGAAGTCTCTTAATAAATCATTTGGTACTCGATTGGATATGAGTACAGCATACCATCCACAAATCGATGGTCAGATTGAGAGAACCATTCAGACATTGGAGGACATGTTGCGTGCCTGTGTATACGACTTTAGGAAAGGTTGGGACATACATTTACCGTTAGTGGAATTTTTGTATAACAATAGTTACCATACTAGCATTAGGGCTGCTCCATTTGAGGCATTGTATGGGCGCAAGTGTCGATCGCCTATCTGCTGGGCTGAAGTTGGAGATAGTCAGCTCACTGGCCTAGAGATCATCCACGGGACGACTGAGAAGATCATTCAAATCAAGATCCGTATCCAAGCCACCCGTGATCGTCAAAAGAGTTATGCCAACGTAAGACAAAAACCCCTTGAGTTTGAAGTGGGAGATAAGGTTATGCTAAAAGTGTTGCCATGGAAAGGGGTGATACGTTTTGGCAAACGGGGAAATCTAAATCCTCGATATATTGGACCTTTTAAGATCATTGCCAAAGTAGGAACTGTTGCCTACTGACTTAAACTCCCAAAGTAGTTGAGTAGAGTTCATAGTACGTTTCACGTCTCGAATTTAAAGAAATACATGCTTGATGAACCTCTTGCTATACCGTTTGATGAAATCCAAATCGACGACAAACTCAACTTCATCGAAGAACTTGTCGAGATCATGGACCGTGAGGTCAAACGTCTGAAGCAAAGCCATATTTCGATTGTCAATGTATGTTGGAACTCTAAGAGAGGTCCTGAGTTCACTGGGAGCGTGAAGATTAAATGCAAAAGAAGTACCCTTATCTTTTCCCAATTTCTACACCCGTGGCAGATGCTACGTCGTAAGCTTTGAGGATAAAGCTCTTTTAACGGGGAAAGGATGTGACACCCCATAAATTTCCATTTAATAATTTAGCCGTTCTCATTTGATAATTTGAATTTTTAAAAGTTTCGTTTAACTTTTACGTTTAACAGGGAAGTTTTCCCGATTTTATTTGAGAATCATCGCCGGGAGTGAACCGGGACACCTAACATTGTAGTACTTTGTCAATAGCCACTTTTTTATATTTCAAGACAATATTTAAAATTTCATAATTTTCGGTGACACCGTTATTCGTTTTGTTGCTTATGTGAATCGTGATTTATTTAAAATATAAGCATATGCATGGAGGACTTAAAAATTAAATCAAACATGAAGCATTAGTATCCTAGAATGTTGGAGACCATTTTGGTCCCCCCCCCTTGCTCACTTCCAAACAAACCCCCCTTAAAAACCTTAGATGCCAAATTTGAATTTCAAACAATAAGACAAGTTCCAACTAACCATATGTCCTTGCCTAATTGTGATTGGGAGATCATTTTGGTCCCCTCTCCCCCTTTGTCCTATCCCACAACACACACACACATACACACTCTTACTGTGTGAAGCAATTGTGCATATATACCATTTATATCTCATTTTCTCATTCATATCTCACACACACTTAACATTGAGTTTTCTTTTTCTCTATTGTTCTTCCTAACCCACAAAATACATACACACATATATAAATCCATAAATTTTTCATCTTTGATCAAGAACTTTTAAAGATTTGTTGAAGGTTTGATCATTTGTATCATTCGGGTATTTGTTAAACAACATTTAGGTTGTTTTAGTCTTGTTCATCCTTCTAAAAACCTTTAATCTTTGTAACTCTTCAGATCTTTTAATAACTTGTACTTTCATAAACATCTTGATGCATAAACATTTGTTGTACAACTTATTTTGTAAAAACAAAGATTTTAAAACTACAAACACCTTAAAAGGTTATGCTCATGGTTCGAAAATAATGATACTAAATATAAGGAAATCATAGTTTTGTGATTGTGGTTATTTTCATGTAATTAAAATAGTACTTTATAGCTTATTGTATTCGGCTTATGTAAATAAGCTTTTGGGAAAGCTTATTTTGATTTTTATTGAGCTTAATGGGCTTATATTTGGTTCGGCCCAACTAGAAAAGAAAGGAGAAGTGTTTGTTTAGCTTATTTTGTTTCGGCTTATATATATTAGCTTATTTTCTAGCTTATTTTGAAAGGACAAATGACGAACTTATCCGGCTTAATAAATAAGCCCGAATATGGTTTGCTTGGGCTTGTAGCCACGTCCCACATCCAAAGCCCGACACCACGAGCTTATTCTTGAGCTTATGTGGTTCGGCTTAATTTACTTGGGCTTATCAAGAGCTTATTGTAGCTTATTGATGAACCGAGAACTTATTTAATACCTTTTTGCGTATAGGGTTAGTCGTAAAGGATTTTGATTGATCAGATTTGGGAAATGTATATTGAAAATGAGTTTCGATTAAAGTCTATGACTTTAGAAAGTGTGTAAACACGAACGGGTCATGTCGAAATTTTATAAAAATTATATACTTAGGATAAATTGCGAAAATACATTTTTATAAGATTTTTTCGTAAAACATATTATTTATAAATGATAAATAATATATAGTTAACTATGAAAATAAATTAAAATACCTATTTACGTTTTTCTACCTACGTATTTAGTTTAAGAACCGACAATTAAGCGTGCTCGTGTGAGAGAAGCACTAGCATGGGTGACCTAACGGGAAATGAATAAATTAAAGATATAAAATCATCATTATTAAAATGTTTTAAATCAATATTTGGGTTTATTGGATAAAGAGCCGAACAATGTGATAAATATAAATATATATATATTACGTAAATATAAATATATAGTTTTATATATTTAATATTACTATACATCAACAACCACATTACGATCACTAACGTTTTAATAACAAAGTATTTTAAGTAAACTTTGATGCATCGTCCGCATTATTCTTATCATTCCGATTCTAAGACGAAACCTATATTCTCCTAGGTTGCATTCGTGTACCGTTGTTCGTTTCCGCGTGATCATATTCCTAGACGTTTACCCTATCATTTCACCAACTCAATGTGAGTTCATAGCCCCACTTTTACTCGTTTTGAGTAATTGTTTTATAACTTAGGGTGAGAAACATTGCTTGCTTTTAAAACTGGACACAAATACTATACGTGAGAAATTCCCCGTTTACGTGTTGCCTAAGTAGCGTTTAGACCATTATTCCCTGAATTATCATGAACTGTTATTCACCTTTAACCGACTGACTGGTTAAGTGAGCGCGAATGAATTAATAGATCTATTGGGACTAATTATCCCTATCCGGGTAAGAAGCACTTACTAGTTCGAGTTTGCCAAGAACTAACGGATATATGTCATGTCAAAACTAGTTAGGTAGTCTTTGGTCAGACACCTGAATGGCAAGCCTTATATAGCAGTGTATATGCTATCTTTCAGTATCAGCTTCAGTGTCATGAGTTTAGTGCAACATAAATGCCTCTTTATGTGAAGTTGTATCTCCTATAACTGTCGCATACATTTTGATAATCTTGTGGTCCACATTAATTACATTTGAACTAAACCTATGAATTTACCTACTTTATATTGATGTTGAAGCATGTTTTTCTCAGGTGCTTAGCATGGATGTCGTTGCTTGACTTATGTGAAGTCTATTTGCCCAGACCGATTTACTAGAAATTTATCTATGTCTTTAAATACCGTTGTTGAACTTATTTAAGCTTCCGCATTTTAACTTTTAAATCTTTTATTTTTGATCGATGTAAAACTTATTAATATTTTGAATTTATGCAACGGTGTTTATTTTTAAAACGTACCCTTAGAGGTCGTTCTTTATGCTTTGTACTTGAGATATTCAATAACGTCACGCCCCCGGACGCTAAATCGAACGGGACCCTATTTGGGGGTGTGACATTCTATAAATGTTTATTTTAGTGTGTCTAAAACAATTCTAAATGTTTAAACAAGTGAAAGATGTTAAATGTCAAAACTCGATTTCTCATTTTGTTTAAAACATATAAAAGGGGCTCAATCTCGATTTCACATCGAATTTACAACGTGAAAAACCATATTTTATCAATGTCTTATATGTGGTGTCATATGTGAAATTGAGGGGGATCCAAAGTGAAAAGTTCCAATAATTCATGTAATATATGTGTTAACATTTTTCCCCCATAAAGGTAGATAATTAGTTAATCACGGTAGCCTAGATACCCAACCTTCGTGACCAACGGGGGATTGAGATCATAGGATATATAGGACATGTTTCGATGCCAATTCGGGTCTGTGTAATATTAGAACCAAAATTTAAAATAAGAATTAGACATTGCACTTGAGATCACATTAATTGAACTTAGGATATTTGACGAGTTAAATGCGTTCATCTTCTTAGTTGTCTGCCAATATACCAATTTCCTTGATTAGTAAAACCAATTTAATTCCTGTTATTTATTTTCTTGCAATTTAATCATCAAAACAGCTTTTAAAACGTGACAACCTTTAAACTCAAATAATATACTACCCATTAGCTCTTGGGAACGACCTCAGATTTAGCAATCCTACACTACACACGATCGGGTTCTCTTTCCGTTAGTGCGTTGTAGACCATAGGTATTCGAGTTTTATAAATTTAATACTTGGTAATTAATTTAAACAATTATACGCATCAAGTTTTTGGCACCGTTGCCGGGGAGAAAAATAGGTTTTGAATTTGAGTTTTTGTATATATCTTATTTTTATTTTAGTATTGTTCAAATTTCGTATTATTTTTGTTTTCCTTTTGAGAGAATAATCTACTGGTATCTCATGTTTGATTTTCAGGAATCATGGAAATAGAGCCTGATATTGAGAACATGACACTAAATGAATACTCAGAGTATAAAGCCGAGATGGAAAGGTGATTAAGGAGAAATGTTCGATCCAATAGAAATCCAACTAAGTATGAAGGGGCAGATTTTTAACTCTTTTCACCGGGATAAGAGTAGCACTTTTAATTATCAGTATTATCATGAGGATATTAAGATCGACAAGTATCATGGCTTACCTCCTTTACACCATTGTTTCCAATCTGCTCAACCATATACTGAGGATGGTTTAGTATCTTCCAATGAGAGCGATGAAGTGAACATTGATAGCATGACAATAGCAGAATATGAATTATATATAGCTAAGCAAGGTCTTAGGAAAAATCCACTAAATGATCACTCTTACAGTTTTACATCCAATTTTTATAATCAATTACCATACACACCTAATCCTTAACTTGATGATAAAGAGTTGAGCTTTGAAGAGGTCTTTGGTGACTTGTTCAGAATGGGAGCCAAAAAACTCAAAGGGATAAAACAAAAGGAAGCTAAGGTGGAAGATAGTGATGAAGGGAATATGGATGATATTTGGGATATTACGATCGAGGTCGTAGAAAGGCTTAGACTATTACTCATACCTACCGTACATACTTTACCTGAACCTAACCCTATGGTGCAACCGTATGTACCACTGATTCCATTTCCTAATGAAGTGAAGGTTGTAAAGCAAGAGGGATTGGATAATGATGTTGATAGTATTTCTATATAGGTCCCTGACTTAATAGACGACGTAATACAACCTTTGATCCCACAAACCATACACACCCCACAACCTAACAAAGATTACGTAGCACCGACTACTAAATTAATTTTGGATGAGCTTTTGGAAGAATGTGGTGATGAGATCTTGAATATTACCTTGGTTGATGAGGAGGCTCATTTTAACCCTACTAGGAATATAGAGGAACTTGAACGCCTAATTGATACAGACCATGAGTCATCTTTTACAGAGATAAAGGTGCTTCCGTGTATTATGAAGACAAATGTCAAACATGAGACCTTCATTTGACAAATGAATCCACTATACAGACAAAGCTAATTAGAAAAATCATCAACTAAAACCGGTTAGAAATAAAGGGAAATGACATCTCCTCTGAGGTATAATTTTAACTAATCATTTCCTTACCCGTAGCAACTATACACCCTCATGGTATTTACTGCTACTTCCACCCTCACTTGATTTCAAGTGAGGGGATGAACACCCGGTTGCTTACTAAATAAGGGTGGAGTTAAGCTCGAGACTCAAACAAAAACAAGTCCTTCATGAGAGACACCCCATGCCTATCTTTTTTATGTTTTGTTTCATTTCATTTCTGCATCTAGTTTGGTTTTGTGTGTTTCTAACTTTGTTTGCAGGACATTACAGCAAAGGGACAGAAGATTGTGATCACCTATGCTTATGGTTATGTGGGAATAATATTTGCATATTACAACAACTACGACATAGCTTTTTCAGCTATGACGTAGTTTATGTAACTACGATGTAGTACCTCCCTTGGACTACGTCGTAGTTAGTCTGATGCCTTTAAGGTCTTAATAATTTCACTTAACTACGACGTAGCTCTACCTTTGGACTACGCCATAGTTTGCTTTTGCAAGGCAAAATAGTTTTTTCTTAATAATTTGAATTTCATAAAACCGTGTATATTTAGTAAATGAACTATGTGGGTATGTTCTCTGGAAACCCTCACGAGACTTCACTTGTCCACTCGGGCCACCAAGTGATTTAAAAAGCTTGTTGCATACGTTAAATGCAACCGTGATTCCTACGAAAGTGAGTTAGGTTTGATTTCATTTATTGTATTGTTATTTTATACATTATGTGTTATGGTGCTTTTATCCGGATTGGTATTAGTCTTTCTTGCAGCCACACAGGTTGATGCACGTGGAGTGGTGCAGATAACATCAAATATTTAATACTTTTATATATCAAATTCCCTAGTTTATTGCCTTACTTTATATAATTTTTATATAAATTTGGTACTTCAATTCATTTATATTTCGAACTCAGCTAATTAAAGGCAATGGAACGGAAAATATGCGGAAAAATGGCAAAATGAAGAAAATACGTCAAAAACCGCATTATGAAAGAAATTATGGCGTAATGAACACAATAGATTATGCCATAATTAATTATTATTACATGAAGAAATGCTGACGAAGAGTTATGGCGTAATTATCCTGTAGTAGTTACGCCGTAACTAAATTATTGACGAAAATATTTATGCTGACTAAGGGTTACGGCGTAACCGTTCCGCAGGAATTACGCCGTAACAAGTTTTTACACTAAATGAAGAAATGTTGTGTCAAAAGGATTACAGCGTAACGTGGTTGATCCATTACAAATCAATAGTATATAATATACGTATAATATATAAGTATAAAGAAATATACTAAAAATCCTTGAGGACAAAGATTAGTAGCTATTTTTACACAAAAATATTATTCGTTTAACCGATAAGTGATTACTGGGTCGTTTTCCCAAAGACTTATTGTTAGCCTTTATTTTATTAAGTCAAACAAGAATGTTATCGGTCTTAGAAAGTCAAACTAGGTCTTGTATTATAATAGGCTAGTCGGGTTTAACGGGCTCGGATTGTAATCTAATATTGTCCGTGTTTCAGGCTCTAAGCCTAAGTTTAGCCAAGCCCGACCCAACTTAATAAGACCATACGCCTACTAGAAGGCTTGGGTATAAATAGAACCATCTCCACACATGGAGAAGGTGTTGGTTACATTTCTATATTTTGTAACTCACCATTTTTCTCTAATCTACTCTCCCATCTTTGTTTCTCTCTCTACTTTCTCTCTCTAAGTTTTCTCCTCATTTCTTGCTTATTGGTGCTTACTTATAAGTTGTGTTTGGATTATATCGTGGGATAACATGTGGTATCACTCGCCAAGGGGTGTGTAGTGTTTGCTTGTGTGTCGAATTCGTGGCTAAGTTGTGTTTTTTGGTTCGAAAAATATAGCAAGAAAAACCAAGGTTTGATCTTTGTTTGTGGTTAAAGGTGTTAAAGACTTGTACTTTCGGGCTTAGAACTATCCCTTGCATCATTACTAGGTGGTTTTAACATCATTTCGTGGCTTTCAAGAAAGTTTGATGATTTTTTCTTGGTTGCATTTTGTCTAACTGAAAGGGTGTTCTTGATTGCGTTTTGCTTATTCATTGCGATTTGCCTCCTGCGACTTGCCTCATAGTTGCGTTTTAGTGTTGCGTTTTGCTTATTGAAGACCCTTTTGCAAGAAAGTACAAACGTTATGCTACCCAAGTCGCAACAAATATTGTGTTTTGCCTAGAAACATTGCGTTTTGTCTCTTGCGGTTTGTCTAGGGCGTTGCTATTTGGTTCTGCGGTTTGTCTTCAAACATTGCGTTTTGTTCACTGCGTTTTGTCTCAAGATTTCATTGCGTTTTGTCTCAAGATTTCATTGCGTTTTGTCTCGGAACTCTTGCGTTTAGTGAAGACTGCGTTTTGTCTCAGAAATCTTGCGTTTTGTGTTGACTGCGTTTTGTCTTTACACAAGTGTGCTGCGTTTTGTCCGACCAACTATTGTTGCGTTTTGCTTGAACTTGCGTTTTGCTGAACATTGCGTTTTGTCTTAACACTGCGTTTTGTATCACATTCTTTTGGACTTCACAATTTCGGACAAACCTCAAGGACTATCTTCAAGGACTTATAAACTTCATTTGGACTTAACATACAACCAATCAAACCAACAATCAACTTAATCATACTTGAAACGTCAATTAATTATTCATTCACGGTTTCTTCTTGATTTAGTAAAATCCCGCGAAAGAATTCTATTTCTCGGTCTAATCATAGATCTGTAAAATCCCGTGAACGTTAATTCATTTAAAACCACAATCAATCACTTACATACTTAAGATCCGATATCCATTTACAACAACATCATTCAAAATGTCAAATTCAAATATCAATTTGCAAACTCAATCATCGAATGCTCTTCATAATGCTATCATGGAAGCAGGTAGCAAAGATCGTCCACCAATGTTAGCACCAGGTAATTACGTTCAGTGGAAATCCAGAATCAAGAGATACATTGACACCAAACCTAACAGTGAACTCATCCACTATTGTCTCCAAAATCCACCATACACGTATCAATGGGCTGGCCAAATGGCTAACTTTGAGCTTATTTTTAAATAAGCTAAAGGATCCTTATGGGTTTCTAACTTATACTACCTTAAACCTTAACCAAAAAGCTAAATTAACAACTTTTAAAAATCATTTTGAAAATCAAATGCTTAATGAAAAAGCTTAAAAAAAACTGCCTATGCATTTTTACTTAACTTTTGGTTTTTGAATGAAAAGACAAAAATAAACTAATTTAAAGCTTAAAAACAGATTACTTATTGAACTTTTAAAAACAAAATAAGTTGAAATAGATCTACTATTACCTAAAATCTATTTGTGCTTTGAATTTTAAAACCTAAAAACTACTTATACAACCTGATAATTGAACTTGAAATTTGCTACTTGTCTATAAACCTATCTGATGCAGTTTGCAAGTAAATCACCAAAACTAAAAACTACCAAGTGTAGGCTATAAATCTATGTTTCTACACTATGTAATAACTAAAATTAAAGAAAATTTGATTAATGAAACTATCTTGAACAAACTCAAACTCAAAATGCTCATACACCTAAGCTTGTAGCCACAGATTCAAACAACCTCCACATAAACTAACTATAAACTTATTTAACCTAAGAAGAACTTTAAATCCTAATCTTATAAGCTTAAAGTTGAGATTGAAATTCACTTTATAAGGCCAATACGATTGCTTAAGGGGCAGTACTCCCCCCCAACTTATGTTAGTAATGAATGATACCAAACTCCCTTTAAAATAGTGAATATATCATTTTTGCGTATAAATTAATGAGATCAATTTTGAAATAGGTTACCTGATTATAAAAGCTATATAACAACCTAATGAACAAATATAAGCAATCAAATAAGGCCAGAATTGTAGCTACACTACTTATGCTAATTATTTTTGTTTTTTCTCCATAGTTTAAGGACAGTATTATAAAAAAACTTAAAGATTTTAAACTTACAAATTAAACACCATAAGCAAAATCAAATAATATAGATAAGCATCAAATAAGCTAACTAAACATAATAAGACATAAATTAAGGCAAAATTAAGTAATATTAGTTTTAAATCTTGAAAAGGTAAATGGAAGTCTGTCCATAAAGCCTTTGCACTAAACAAGGCCATACAAGGCGCTATGAGCTATCAACAAGGCTCCAGCGTATCTAGGTTTAAGCTGGGTGAAGGTCCTAGAAGCCCATCCCTTATTGGCTTCCCTTCCATAATAAGCTGTGGTTTTTTAGGGAGGATTTATGTCTTATTTAGCTTAGTTCAACTTTTAAGAGCTTAACTAGTGAATTTTGTTGCTTATTAAGTCTAAAATGACAGTGAATTGTGCCTTATTTAAACAGTATAGAAGAGTATGATTAAACTAGATTACTTTAATATAATGATACATGAAGGGTTGGTACATTAAACTTTAATGAAAACACACACAAACATTTTATTGTAATTAATAAAATGATTACAAAGCTGAGACAAAGGAAATTACATTGTTTTTTTTAAATACAAATAGCAAAAAAAAACTTACATGATAAGCTAAAACTACAGCTATATTAAAACTACTCCTAGATATTAGATGCTTTTGTCGATGTGAGTGACGAGAGCTCTTTTATATAGGTTGAGAGGAGAAGCTTCTTAGGTCCATATGCTTCTTTAATCCCAAATCTAATTCCTTGTAATCGTTATCATCTTCAGTTCATTGGATCAATTTGTGATCACGAAGGATTGCAGCGTGGTATTCCATTTCTTTGTGTCAGGCTTGTGATCTTTTTCATTGATTTTAGTGCAAAATTCTCATTTGGAGTGTGTTTCCTTGAGCCCGCGTGTCATCCTCTTGAGTCATCTTGACCAATCAAAGCCCTTTGGTGACGTTCTGTTTGCCAGCGTGTAGCATTGTACTCGAATCTTTGTTCCACACTCTTAATTAAATTTTACCCTTTGTTTTTTGATGCAGGGTAATTACTTAGGACGACAATGAACAGTAACAATAGCTTTTCCTGCTTATTTTTTACTTTTATACGTATTGTTTGACCCGGGGGTAAAGGGGTGTTGACCTAGGCTCGGGTAAAAAGGAAATTAGGCCACAGGTTATTAGATTGGGCTTGGTAATGGTATTTAAGGGTTTTAGTTATAAAGAGTTAACGACCGTTAGTAAAGGACTAACGGTGTTATCAATTTAGGGCTTTTTGTGAAATTGGTTTTAACATTAAGGCTCATTTGGGTATTTTGAGGGTTTTGGCATTTTGTGGTTGACCAAGGTTGACCTTTTGCTAGAAAACTTCCGGCTCTTGTGCACTCTATCCGTTCCCGTGTCCGTATTTGTCCGGTTTTGACCGTTTCCTTGTGATTTTTGCAATATCCGTTCCTACACATCACAAATGACAAAACAAGCAATATACAATCATAATTTTGCAAATTTTGATCATTAAATGGCCATTTTTAGTATAAAAAGGATATGTGATTTCTCACATATCAAAATTCCCCAAATAAGTATTACGTCGTTGTCCTCACGCAATATTATATACCCTAAAACCAAATACCTCAAAACTTCCCCAAACTAAATCTTTGGAAAGTAGCAAAGACTTTTGTGAGGAGAGTTAAGAAATCACAAGCTTTAAAACACCCCATTTTCCTTTTTTCAAAACCTTTTTTTTTCATTTTTATGATTTTTCTAATTTATATCCTTTAACTTACAATTTATTCATGCGTGACATAATGTAATGCTTTCATTATTCATTGATAACTTTTAGGATCATGGAACAAAAAGCACAAAAAGTGTCCAAATGGATAAATTCATCGTCCCCGACTTTCACCTCTCCAAGCCAAGCTTAAAAACAAGATCATTGTAAAATACAAGTTATGATGTTAACACTACTTATAAAAGCTAATTGTGCACTTACTTTTCCTCCCTTATTCCTAATTTTGTATCTAAAGATTTTATTATTATTGGTGACAAATAAATTATGTCCTTATTATTATAAAGTAAACCCGGTTTAGACCATAATTAGTTTGAAATCATTTCAGGGGTTATTCCTTTTTATTTATCCACAACAACTCAAACTTACGAGTCTAGAGACAGGAGGCTTTAGTTGGATATCCGGGAATGAAATTTTGGCCTTTATTTTTTAATTATTGCTAAACATTATTAACTCGGTCTTTTAGAAGGTACATCTTCGGGGTTGTGAGCCGGCAAGATACAGCAAACATATTTTAACCTCGGTAATTTCCTCGACCTTTTAGAAGGCTGCAACATCGGTTGTGAGCCGGCAAGATGCAGCAAACTTTTATTAGTCTCGAATTATTATAACTATGTGCTTTATTTAGAAGGCTGCAACATCGGTTGTGAGTCGGCAAGATGTAGTAAACTTTTTTCAGCCCACAGTTTTATTATTATTATTACCTCCACCCTCCTTAACGAACTACACATCGGTTGTGAGCCGACAAGAAGGTATTGGTCTTATTTCGGCTTTGGGCTTATTAAATACTTATTATTTATTAGCAACAATTTCAAGTCCTGGTGGGTCTTTTAACAACTTCCACATCGATATGCGAGCCGACCATGGTCTAGGAGTCTATTTCCCCACAACACTGACAAAACCTCGATGTGTACCTTAATTTCACCAGATGGACTTTCTACGAAAGGATCTAAACTAAGAATCGCAAAACCAAAGAAACTTTATTTATTAACAATATCTAATGGTTAAACAAGTTAATGGGAAGAAAAAGCCACAATTAACACTTGAGCCTTAAAGAATCCAAATATTCTCATGTTTAGCATCAAAACTCAAACTCTACTCTATCATCTCTTGTTTTCACCAATTTAATTTTCTATAGAAGAAACTCTGTGAATACTTAGCCTAACGAATTTAAGTATGGCCTTTTAACAAGTCACATAGACTGGCAACAATCTCATTCTAATAAATCGAACATCGCTTAATTTAAAATCATTGTGGGAACTTGGCAAAGTCTTGACTTCTTTTAAAGCTAGACTTGCGTTTTATAGCTCCTTGTATAAAAGATTAGCAAAAATCAATCTATTTATAGTTAAGGAGAAAGCTAAGATATAAAATTGGTCGAGTCAAAATTTACTTTGTATTTTCACCAACGGAAAGCCTACATTATTTTCTATTTATTCAACTAACTATTTTTTAAGGTGAAATAAACTAGATATTAAGACTTAAAAATTTAAAATTTTTGTGGGAAAACGGGGTACGTGAGAACAACGACAAAAGTAGGCAAAATCATATCGAAGATATACTACCCCATGCTAAAATTAAGAATTTCCTCAATGTTTCCTAGCCTAAGACTTATAAAACCCCATACTAGAACTCAAAAAGTCGAATGCATAATCTAGGCATGAAGAAAGTATCACAAAAATCTTAAGCCGTTTATCAAGTATGCAAGAAGATAAATGTTAGACGATAATAATCTTTAGGATATCGGATTTCCCCAAACTAATGGCAAGCAAAGGCTAGGGAGCTCGAGTGGACCGGGACAAAACACCGAACACGAGAGTCTTTAGAAAATTTTAGGTTAATCATGCAAACAATCACAAGCATAAACAACAAGAATCAGAAGAGTACAAGCCTCCTCACATCACAATAGAAATAAGAAAGAAGATAGAAGGATAAGCATGGGGTGCCTCCCATGAAGCGCTTTGTTTTTGGTAACCGAGTCACATAGCTTGACTCGATCCCCGAATTCATTCGTCCTTGGGGATGAAACAAGTGGAAGAACAAAAGTCCATGAAACATTTAACTACCACCGGCTCTTAAGAAGAACAATGAAAAGCGAAGATGCCGGGATCAAAAATGGTGTCCTCATTCTCGGTGGAGGAAAGTAAAGGAGAAACCTCAGGGTAAGTGAGATACGGGAGAAAAGTCTGAATGACAAATGTGAAGGAATCGTCAACTTCAACATTAATCTTACCTCCCCCTGGGTCAAAACATTCGTTTTCATTAAGCTCATCAACATTGTTTATCACGGGCATATCAGGTTCCATGTCGAAGGTTAAATGCTTATATTCGGGAATGGGATCATTGTTAAGCAAGTTGTCAATAATGTCCTCTTCCGAGTCAAAATCACTTTCAATACCCGGTGGTATCGAATCATTTGGTCCGGAAAATATATCGATCTCTTCCCTATTTGAGTCACTATCCTCAACGAGGGTAGTAGATGTGGGAAGAGACTCGATGATTGTACGAAAATTTTCTAGTGACTGGGAAGATGAATTTCCGCATAGCAACGACATTAGACTGATATAATCCTTGTGCTCTCTAACAATTCTTGGAGGAATTGTGATGACTTCACCAGCGAACTCATGGTGAAGAGGATCACTCTTAGGAGAAAAAGTTATCAAAGTATCATGGTCTGATTCATTCTTAATGTGTTGTGGTTCATGATCGAAAAACACTTCGGGAGAGAGATTATGGGTGGTATCATCACTAAGCAAACTCTCAAGATAGATTACGTCTCCTTCTGAGTCATAATAACCTTCCTCAATATACGTAGGAACTTCGATAGCTAGAAAAGCATCGATCTCATCATTATCGCCTCCTGGATCAAAACATTCAGCCTCATCAATTGGAGCATCGTACAAAATTCTTTTCCAATCATTCGTTTTACATTCCAAATCAAATAAATCATCATTCTCTTCGAAAGGTGGATCATCGATGAATCCCTCAAGAATGGAAGCAACGCTTTTCATAGGAGTAGATGGATCATGGTGAAGTAGAATCTCAATGTCGTCTCCTGGAGCGAGACACTCATCCTTATTAGAATCAGAAAGAGGTGTGACTAGGAAAGTCGACTCATCAAGGTTGGAATCATAAGAATCCTTGCACTCGATGTCCTCTAACACCTTATCAAAAAGAGGGTTTATGTCACTAGATTTGAAATTGACATCAATATCGAAAAGTGGGTTAGAGAAAGTCACAGAATCATTACGTAGAACATTGATGGAAGAGAAATCATCACACGAAGGTAAAATGTTCTTACTATCACTCCTGGATGTATCCTCAGATTCTCTTGGGATTGGGACAATTTCCTCAGCACTTAAAGTACTAAGGTGCTCGTCCCCCCATTAGGAGAGAATCCTTGGGCTCAATAGACGGTAAGGTGGATGTTATTGCAAAAATCGAAGAAACTTGAGGTGTTTTGTTTGAATGGAAAATGCTCTCCTTGCAAATAACTTTAAAATTCTTCAAACAAGGTGTGATACGAGTTTGGCGTTTAGCCGTCGGCTCTGCGAGATTCTTCACTTCCTGCTTTTCTTTTTCATCGTTGTCTTCCGGTAGAGAGGCAATGCAAACTGGAGTTAGGTTCGTCAGTAAACCTTTGGAAATATCCTTCAATGGGGTCATTAACTATTTTAATTGACTCGTTTACATGCTTTTGAGGATGTTTTGACGTGCCATCAACATGAAAAATTATTTGTTCATTTCCGTCCCTCAAAACAAGCTCTCCTTCGTATACATCAATTAAAGCAAGGATGGTTCTCAAAAAGGATCTCCCAAGTATGAGAGGAACTCGAGGATCGACTTCAAAATCAACAACAACAAAGTCGGTAGGAAAATGGAAATTCCCAACTTTTGATAAACAATAACTCTTCGGCGGTCCTACTAGGTCTGGATCGATCTGCTAGCTCTAAAGTCATTCGAGTTGGTGTAAGTTCGGGTAAAGAAAGCTTTTTCCAAATAGAAAGGGGCATAAGATTTATGCTCGCGCCAAGATCGGCCAAGGCGTGACATACATCCATTCCTAGAAAATTGCATGGAATAAGAAACTTGCCGGGATCTCCAAGCTTTTCGGGAAGCTTTTTGAGGAGCATCGCCGAGCAATTCTCGTTCAACGGTATCTTAGCTAACTCAAGCAACTTTTCCTTATTCATGAGCAAACTCTTAATCGTAGGAGCAAATCTTGGCATCAAAAGTAAAGCATCCGCGAAACTTATGTCGAAGCGCAAATCTTGAATGATTTGGAAGATCTTCTCCATTTGATTCGAAGCTTTGTCACGGGATTTTTGATCATTACGTCGTGAAGGATATGGAATATTCGGCTTAGGTAAAGTCTTCGGAACATCGGGTTCCAGAATCGGAATGGGGTTAACCGGAGGTGGGATTTGAGCGGTACTTCCTTGGAAATTAGATTGCTCCTTATCCGTTGTCTTCTTGGTTTCTCGTTCCACTACCTTTTTAGGAGAAGGATTAGTAGGAATCGAGGGTCCCTCGTAAGCAACACCACTTCGAGTAGTGATCGCTTTCATCTCACCCTTCGGGTTTGGAATGGTATTACTCGGAAGAGTACCCGAAGTTGAGGCATGGTTTTGAAACAATCCACCTATCATGTTTTGCAAATTATTTTGAAAAGTAGTTTGTTGATTCATCATGACGGCTTGTTGAGATTTTATCGTGTTTTGAATTTCATTCTTAAGGTCTCCTTTCAACGAGTTGATTTGATTTTGCATGTTTCTTATCATTTGGTCGTTATTTCTCTTGTAACTTAAAAAATCATTTGAAATCTCTTGTTGAACTTGATTATTAGAAACTTGAAAAGGTTGGTTTTGAAATCCTTAATTTTGAAAATTCGGAGCATGATTATTTTGAGTTTGAAAACCTTGATTACCATGAAAATTATTTCCCCGATTAAAATTATTCCCTTGAACTTGATTTTGATTAAACCTATTTTGACCATTGTTTTGCACCGGAGCAAAACCTGGTGGTGCCATTTGATTACTAACACGGTTTGGAGGGTTAACTTGATTGTAAGTACCCGTGGTCGCACAAACACTAGCCTGATTGTTATCGGTAGCCGGACAATTATACCAAGAATGGGCACCACCACAAGTAACGCAAGTTTCCTCAACCGCTTTAACCGGAGCGGGAGTGACAACTTTCTTAGAAACAATCTCGACTAAGGTCGAAAGTTGATCCGCAAGCTTATCAATTCTCTCATCCGTTTTACTAGAAGTAGCATTCATCCTAGAAGCATTTGATCTATTTCGTGAATAACGAACTTTTGATTTATTCTCAATTATGTTTAAAGCCTCTCTAGTCGTCTTACTCAAAAGATTTCCACCCGCCGCGGCATTTAAGGAGTCTTGTTCATTCTCGTTTAAACCGTTATAAAAGGTATCAACTTGAGTTAACTCCGTAAATCCGTGATGGGGACAGGCTCTAAGCAACTCCTTAAATCGTTCCCACGCTTCACTAAAAGTCTCCTTGAATTTTTATGTAAAATGAGAAATTTCATTCTTTAAGTGAGTGGTTTTCGAAGGAGGGAAAAATTGATTCACAAATTTGGTAACGAGATCCTCCCAAGTCAAGATCGAATTTGGTGGTTCTTTCTCGTACCAAGTTTTAGCGGCTCCCTCGAGCGAATATGGAAACATCATAAGCTTAATCATATCGTTATGCATATTCCTAAATCGTAAAGTCGAGGTAATCCTTTTGAAACTATTAATATGAGCATGAGGATTTTCACTCTCACGACCGTAAAATGGATTCGCTTGAACCAATTGAAGCAAATTCGTCTTAATCTCAAAATGATCCGCATTAATTTTTGGTAAAACAATAGCTTCTCCGTACCCTTTCGTGGGTGCTCAAAGTAGCTCTTCCATCGTACGTTCTGCCATTGGTGCAACGATAGTACGAAGCTCGGGTTCGACTACGTTTGGAACACGATTTCTATTACGACGTCTCGGAATGGTGACGTTTGAATTATTTGAAAAATAGGAATTTCTAGTGCGCACGCACTAAAAAGAAAATAAAAAAAAAATTGTGTTTTTTTATTCAAAAGTTTATTCACAATCTAATTTTAACGGACAACGAGAAAGACAACTTGAACCAAATAATCAAACTTACTTCACGGAAAGCTCTTAAAAATTTTTAACTTTTTTAAGGTGATCTGTATACTCGTAAGTGACACAAATGGTAAAATTTTAAATCTTTAATTCGAGTTGGGAACTTATTATGGATAATACCTCAATAGAAGGTATTATTTGTTGGTGTTCTTTTACCAACTTTGTAATTTTTTAAAATTCACAAATTAACAAGAAAAATTGAAAGAGCAAATATTTTTGTATTTTTGTTTTTTTTAAACTTCTACTTATACTAAAAAGAAAAGAAAAATATTTTTTACTTTTTATCTATTAAATTTTTTTTTTATATTTTTTTTGAATTTTCATAAAAGTCGTTTAACTTTTAAAAGACGAAAGGTTCTTCAAAAACCGAGTCACAAACTTCAAACGAAAGAAACGTAATCACAAATCCCGTGCAGTCGGGCGCAAAATATTTGATTCGTAGAAACCAACCACAAACCAACACACGTAATAATAAAATATATAATATGATGGAAAATTACCAAATTACCCTTGAGGACAAAGGTAAAAAGGAAAATCTTCAAATATATATATAATATAATACGTATATTAACCGGGAAGTATGATTCCCGGGTCGTTATTCCCCAACGATTTGTGAAATTGAAACCACGTTTGTTGTTCGGACAATGATTTGAATTGGAAACAAAGATTGATTTGATTATCTACTTCTACAAATTAAAATAAGCAAATAATAACAATTAAGCACGAAAACAAATAACGGCAAATAAAACTTTAACTAAAAACGTAAAACGGGAACCCTAAACAGAAGCTAAAACCCTAAATTTCTAAAATTAAACCTAAATTAAAATTTTCTTTTTAAATGGACTCTAATTGACTTAAAAGTGAGTTTAAAGAAAACTAGAACAAAAATGGAGTTAAAATGAGCTTAAAAACACGAAAAATGAGAACGGGAACAAATCTCGTTCTTTAAAAATTGAAATTTTGTAAATTAAATCCTACGAAAGCAAAACTAATTTTCCTAGAAACTTTACGATAAAAGAAAATTTTCTAAAAAAGAATTATATTTTTTTGATTATTCTTCTATTTTTTATGATTTTTTAAAATTTTTAATAAAAATAAATGTTTAAAAATACTAAACTAATTATAAAAATTCTAGAAAAAATACAGAAAATAGCTTGAACTAATACGGACCTAGGAAAAATAGGCTTGGTTACACAGCTTATCAAATAAGCTACGAAATAAGCTTAAACCAATAAGCCTTGATAAGCTACGAACTAGAAAAGGAAAAAGGAAATGAAAAAGGGGTTAAAAGAATAATGTGGTGAAGAGTTGATGGATGAGCTATTGAAGCACAATGGTAAAGAGAGTGTGTGTGAAGGCAAGGTCATGGGTTCGAGTCCCAAGCCTTGCTTTTTATTATTTTTCAAAATCTTAAAAACAAATTTATAGAAAAGCTAAAAATAAGCACATTTAATGAACACAACTTATGATGAAAGCTCCTAGATAAGCTGGAAAACAGCTTAAAAGACAGACTTAACTCTTAACTTTCTTTTTGGCTTTTTTTTCAAAATTTAAGAACTTAAGAAAATGAAATAAGCTGAAAACTAAGATCAATAAGCTACTAACTATTTAAGTTTACCCTAATAAGCTACTTATGAAAGAAATAAGCACAAGGATATAAGCCATAAGCTGAGAATCACAATAAGGTCTTATGAACACTTAGAAACCAAACAGACCTTAAGAGCTATTTTGAGCTTATTTCTCAGCTATCAAATGAACTTTTTATGAAATGAAACTTATATTTTCTGAAAACTTGACTTAAGGGCTACTAGAAAATGCTTTTTGAAAAGACTTTGGAAAACAAAATGCTTATTGAAAAAGCCTTTTGAGAACAGACAGTTTAGTCAACATATACTGATTTTGGTTTTGAAATGGAAAAGACAAAAAGCTAATTTTAAGGGCTAAAACAGATAAGATAATGAACTTTTTAATTGAAAATAATTTGAAACAGATTAAGTTCTACCCTAAATCTACTTGAATGCTGAAAATCTAATTCTAAAAACTACTTTTACTCTATAAAAATTAAACTTGAAAAAGCTACTTTTTCCTAAATTACCTACTTATGCAGTTTTAGCCAAATTGACTCATACCTTAAAACTATTTAATGCAGACTTAGAAAACTAATTTAGACACTCTTAAAACAAACTAAAACTAATAACACCTAATGCAAATACTAGAAATGATTTGAGCTTATAATGCAAGCTAAACCTAACAGACTTGAACATATACTAAACCAGCCTATGAAAACCTAAATAATTCTATTCTTAACTAAATAATCTAGCTTAAACAAACTTAATGATGAGAATTAAATCAAAGTCACAAGACCAAATGACCACTAACAGTTTTACTGCTATGCCAAACACTCCTTTAAAAACCTTCAAACTCATTCTAGCTTATGAAAAAGAGATTTAGCATTCAAAACTCAAATACTAGATGACTAACAACTTTTAACAACCTTATTAAGCATTAATCAACAAGAAAATAAGCCAGAATCTATAAGCTACTTACTATGCTAATTTTTTTATTCTTTATTTTTAATGATTTAAGAGACAAAATATGAAAGACTAAAATCTATGCAACTAAAGCTAAAAGCAGATGACAAAACATGATCAATAAGCACTATGAGACATAATTAAGCACAAATAAGCTAGATTATAAGCAGAATAAACAAATTATAAACTAGAAAATCAATGCTCAAGGAGCTTATCTACAGCTCTAGCTTATCACAAGGATAAGCTAGTCAAGGATAAGCTAGTTAAGTCCTATGAACTCTTCCATTGCTAGTTCATCATCCAAAAACTCAAAATCCATTTAGCAAAGGTATTTATCTGATTTTAAGAGTTTAAATAGATTAGATGCTTATTATGAGCTCAATTTGAGCTTAGAGACTCAAAGAGCTAATGAGAGCTTATGAAGAGCTTTTGAAACAGTTAGCAAAAAGCAGTTGGAATTTTAAAAGCTTATAAGTAAAAAAACAGATTATGTAAAAGTAAACTTTGATTTCATTAACTAAAAACTGAGTTACAAAACTTTGAAATTGAAATTACAAAAGCTTAATAGCAAATTACATTTAAATGAAAAATTACTTAAGCTACTAAAAACTAAAAAAAAGGGGAAAAGAAGATGATGTGTGTGAGGCGTGAGCTTGTATTTATAGCCTTCAGAGGATGCTTCTAGGTCCTCAAGTTTGTTAGACGTTCCCTTGATCTCGTCCCTTCATTCAAGCCAATCATTGGATCTCAACTCTTGTCCGTTGGATTAATTGAGTGAGCACACGGATTGCCAACGTGGCATTCCGTGTGTCAGGCTCATTGTACTTCTTTTGCACTAACTTTAGTGCAAATTACCAATCATTGGTGTGCTTTCTTTCATGTCCCGCGTGTCATTCCTTGTGGGATTCCACCAATGAGAGCATTTCGTGACGTCTTCTTTTGCCAGGTTGGACCTTAGCACTTGAATTACTTGGCCACGTCCTCAATTTTCATTTGCCCTTTGATTTTGACGTGAGGTAAAACTGTAGAAGAAGATAAACAGTAACAACATTTCGCGCGTATTTCTTTTTATAAGGGTGCGTTTGATTTCTTTTTGACCCGGGCTTTTATTCGTTGACTTTGGGCTTATATATAAAGGATTGGGCCATGGGTGTGTTTTGGGCTCGGGTAAAGGGGATAACGAGTGTTAACTCTTTATATATTAAAGAGTTAACACCGTTAGGGCTTAGGGACCATTTTTGCAATTTGGTTTAACATTAAGGGAAAATTTGGGTAATTTGAGGGTTTTTGTCTTCTTGTAGTTGACCAATGGTTGACTTTGGTTGACCTTGAAAGCATTCTCCCGGCTCTTGTACACTCTATCCGTTCCCGTGTCCGTGTTTGTCCGGTTTTGACCGTTTTCTTGTGATATTTGCAATATCCATACCTACACAATCACAAAGACAAAACAAGCAATATACAAGCATTTTAAGCACAATTTTGTCTTTTATGGGTCATTTTTGATATAAAACGGATATGTGTTTTCACACATATCAAAATTCCCCAAACTAAGCGATTGCGTGTCCTCACGCAATATTATATGCTCTATAACCAAATACCTCAAAACCTATTCGTTAATGTAATGCATTTCCTTTGTAATATAGAAGTTTAAGCTATATTTTTTTGGCTATTAGCTTAAAGAGTGCTTATAGAAACTGCTTATTAAACCGTGGCTTCTTGTCCCTCTGCTTATTTTCAACTTGTTTCACTTTTAATAAGGTTTTAATAAGTACTTTAGCATGCAAATGCAATGTGCAAGTGCAATGTGCAAATGCAAGCTGCAAATGCAATGTACAAATGCAATGTGCATATGCAATCTGCAAATGCAATGTGCAAATGCAAGCTGCAAATGCAATGTACAAATGCAATGTGCATATGCAAGCTGCAAATGCAATGTGCAAGCTGCAATAACACACAAATCAAACATACCAATACATTAAATTTCATAAGGTTTTAAATAGTACATAATCACCAGTTAAATAATGTCACATAAGTTTGATTGCTAAAACAGAAGCTAACAATCTAATCATGTTATACTACATGGGGTGACTACCAAAAACTTTTGATCAAATGCAAAGTGCATGATCCAGCTTCACATGACACCATTCTTTTCCCTTTGACTTATCTGCATAAGTTTTTTATTTCCTGGCTCCCATTTTCTTTTCAGTTTCATCCCATGTAGTAACATTTGGTAGTCCCAGAACTGATCCTATGACTGGTACATGGCTATACATATTTGGCTTGTGTTTCTTGCAAACTGGTACATATTTACCTTTAGACATTGCAAAGTTAGAGTCAACAATGCAATCCTTGTCTGTGTTTCTCTTGTCTGTGGTTTCCAGATTTGTGCTTTCATTGTCTGTGCTTGGAAAGTAGTTCCTTGATAGATATTTCTCAATTTTGTTATATCCATAAGCATATAGAAATCCTTGTGTTGATGGCCCATAAAATATAGGAGCAATTGCTTTTGTTGCCCCTTTTCTATCTTCTGAGCTGTCTGAGCTTATCTCAATTATTTCTGCAAAAGAAAATTAAGAATAGAAGAAAACATCCTAAACAAAACACACATTTTCAATCAAATAAGTAGATTACACAATTTAGAAATAAAATCTTGATTCATTAAACAAAACAAAACCATTCTAAATCATAAATTCAGTTCAGGCACTCTTGTTTTAAAAGTTGATTAACATCTACTACATTACATAAGGACCTCAAAATACCAGTATACATAACTTCATAAAGTAGATTAAATCACTTTCACTTCTAAGGTTCCTCTTCTTTTATCTTTACTTCATGCAAAGTCATTTTGTTGGGGGTATCTATGCACTCCAAAGGTCTTGCTTAATAGCATCCATGGTTTAAACATTTGCAAAGCTATGTATACAATTTGTTTTGGTTATAGGGCTTTTTTGACAATGAGTGTTTTGTTGATGCTATGTAGATTAGCCTTTTGACCACATGCTTCTACTTTAACCTTTGACCCACATGCTTCTACTTTAGCCTTAGAAGATGCCTCAGATGCTTGTGCTTTAGCCAACATACATGCTTTAGCCTTTTTAATGTCTTTCCAAGAAGGTTTCTACATTCACTATAATTCATCTTGATTTTGAACCCAAAACCTACCCATTGTCCTTGTATCATCCTGAAAAATAGTGGATATCATTTGAGCAAAATCTTAGGTGGTTCTGGAAGAGTCATAATCATATCTCTCGGAAGTGCTAATTGGAGATGTAGCTATATGAGTCTGAGTTAAGTTTAAATTTGTCTGAGCGTACTATCTACAATTGAAACAATGATTTCTGCAAACGTAAACACAAAGTCTGAGCTATGCATACTTAAGGAAGTTTTCAATTGAAGCTCTAACTAATGTTGACAAAGATCAAAATCAGTGATATGATAAAAAATGGTGTGTGGGTATGGCCTGAGGAATGGGTTGCTAGCTATCCTAATATCCTTAGTATCCCTAACCCAACTCTGAACAATGTAGTTGATAAAGTATATTGGGTGACTAAAGATGGGAAGAAGGTGTTGGGATTAAAAGTCTTCTTGATGCTGTTTGAATTACTGCTGCTCATGTTTGTGTTAATGCTGCTCAGCTGGATTTAGTGATGCTCATGAACTTCAAAGAAAATATGCTAAGTGGTTACTACTGCTAGTACACAGTTAATACTGCTAGTGAATATTAGTACTGCTCAGAGATTAAGATTGCTTGAAGTTAATGCTGCTGAGAAGTTACAACTGTTAATAGATAGTATGTTATATGATACTACCTTATCCCATATTAAGTGTCTAGTGTGACTTTTTGAAGTATTTTTCTTTTAATTTTGACTTTAAATATTATTGTTTGTGTTATATAATACTTAATAAAATTTACCCAATGAAATTATTTAAACTCAATCCAATTCATTGTATTTTGCATCAAAGTATTTATACACTAAAAGAATAGTTAAGGTCAAAGTTGAAGAATAAAGACTCCAAAAAGTCAAACTGGAGAAGTTATTTGTTTATGGAAAAGATTATAGATACTTAGGAAAGTATTGTAAGCGACTAGGACTCTTTGGTGTGTTAAAGTGGGATTAATAGAAGGTAATGGTCTGTTAATAAGATGTGAGGCTTGATTAGAGCCAATGTAATGGAAAAATGTGAAATGTGGGAAAGTTATTTGGTTTTCACAATGCATTCACCAAAACACTCCTTCATAATGTGGCTACAATTCTTGGAAAAAGGTTAAATATCAAGATAGACTTGCAGCCATGGTACCCTTGGTAAACAAGTTGCTTATTCCTTGTGTGAAATGTGTCCTGGCTTACATGAACACTTGTTCTTTTTGTGTCCATTCTCTGCTAATGCATATGGGTCCAATTTTATAATCCAAACACCCCTAAACTGCTATGTGTTTAAGCATATAAGGGGAGGGATTCGAAAAAAAAAGGTTATCATTAAGAAATCATGAGCAGATAAGCAACACACAGCAACACACATAAGCAATTAAGCTTGAAAAAACAGATAATCGACACACATTAGCAGATAAGCTAAAAAAAATAAGCAAAAAAGCAACGAATAAGAAAAAAAAGAAGATAATAAAGTTACCGTTCTGATTTGCCATGTTTGAAATTAGGGTTTATGAAAAAGTGTTAGGGATTACTGTAACTGTTGATATTGGTGGTTGGAGATGGAATAAATATCGTGTTATGAAGATGGGTGGAAGAGTTTAAGGGGGTTAGAGGGGTTAGCTTAGAATTTAATGATATTCTTCTTCCTATGATGAACTTAGGATGCTATGGCTGAGATGGTTAATCCGGCTTGGACCTCTAGCTGGGGTCGCGAGTTTGATTCTCGCTGGGCGTGATTCCTTTTTAATTTTTTTTTTGGTATTTTGAAAACCAAACACACCTTATCCATATCAGCTTATCAGCAGATATAATAATCAATTTTAAAGCCGATAATAAGCAGTTTAGTAAGCAGAATTAAGAAGTTTATTAGCAACTTCATGACTTATCCAAGGCATCACCCAGGTTTGAAAGCCTCGTATACATACATATAAACCAAACAGGAAGTAAAAAATTAATAGATAAAATCAAATCCTTCACAAGAGTATTTGCATCAAAACAAAAGCTTAAAAAGGTTATGCACAGTACAAACATAAATCCTTAAACAAGTATAAAAAATCGAATGTCTATATGCTTTAAAAGAACTGGTCAAATATGATAAAGGTAGAGTGTGACAACTTGAGTATTACATGATTCACTTGGATTTTCATATAACACTAACCCTACTTGTTCTGGTAAACTTTTCCATCAATACATTTCGTACGAAAGGTATACCCATTGATGTTATATGCATCGTATTTCACTACGGTGGTGCGTGGTCCATATGATATCCACCTTACAGTTTCTGATACACTTTCTTTAAAGATCGCTAACTCTCTCTCAACCTAAATTTCATTACAAGTATATATTAGCTTCAAATTGAAGGAACAACAAACAAACAATTATAAATAACATACAATTAATTACCTCTTTGTGTAACCACTTAGCAAAAGATTTATTGTGCTCATTCTTCAGAAATGCTATTCGTTTACCCAGGTTTTCTATTTTCAAAACTTGCTTGTGTCTCCTGAAACAATGTCTTTGATTATTATATTTGATAGAACATTTTAAGTAACGAAATAGACATGTGTTAGTAATACTTATTGGGATTAAAAGTCTTCTTAATGCTGTTTGGATTACTGCTGCTCATGTTTGTGTTAATGCTGCTTAGCTGAATTTAGTGCTGCTCATGAACTTCAAAGAAAATATGCTAAGTGTTTACTACTGTTAGTACATAGTTACTACTGCTAGTGAATATTAGTACTGTTTGTTAGTTAGTACTGCTTATATGATATGTATTAAGTTATTTGATTATGGAAAATATTATAGATACTTAGATTTATCTAATATAACTAAACCTTAAACAAGCTTAAGGAATTTGATCTATTGAAGTGGGATCAACAATACTTACTCGATATACGGTACAATTTCATCTGTATTCTGTATTACATATAAATGTGCTTTCTGAAAGAGTTCCGTAAAAACTTCACTTGATTTGCCGGCCGACAATGGCTTTCCTTTCTCATTTTCATCAGTTTCATGTTTATCAGGTGGGATACCAATAGTTTCCATGGATTTATGATATTCGCTAAAAAACTCTATTGTTTCTTCTGCAATAGTCTCCTCAGCAATGCATCCCTCAGTTTATTTCTGTTTCGTACATGTCCTTTAATAACCTTCATTCATCTTTCGAAGGGATACATCCACCGAAAACATATGGGACCACATAATTTTACC
>BQNB010017026.1:17500-70646 GCA_026074375.1 Tanacetum coccineum | reverse complement strand
TACACGAGTCTCTCTCTCTCTCTTTTCTTGGATTCGGGTTTCGTGTTTTGAAGTGGAAGTATTAAACGGGATCCTACATTATCTATTCCAAGATCAAAGAAGAACATGAAGAACATTTAAAGATTATTTTGGGGTTGCTCAAGAAAGAGAAGTTGTACGCCAAATTCTTAAAGTGCAATTTTTGGCTCGATTCAGTGCAATTTCTCGGTCACATGATCAATAGTGAAGGAGTTCACGTTGATCCATCTAGAATTGAAGCCATCAAGAATTCGTCTGCACCTACAACACCAACAGAAGTGAGACAATTTCTGGGATTAGCTGGATATTATAGAAGATTCATTGAGGGGTTTTCTTTGATTGCCAAACCTCTTACTAAACTAACCCAGAAGAACAAGAAGTATGAATGGGGTAAAGATGAAGAAGAAGCTTTTCAGATATTGAAGCAGAAATTATGTAGTGCGCCAATATTAGCATTACCCTAAGGATCAGAGGACTTTATCGTATATTGCGATGCATCTATTAAAGGTTATGGAGCGGTGTTGATGCAACGAGAAAAAGTGATTGCTTATGCCTCACGCTAATTGAAGAAGCATGAAGAGAACTATATGACTTATGATTTAGAGTTGGGTGCCGTGGTTTTTGCCCTACGACTATGGAGACATTACCTGTATGGAACGAAATGTGTTGTATACACAGACCACAAAAGTCTTCAATACATTTTGGACCAGAAGGAACTCAATATGAGGCAACGCCGATGGATTGAATTGCTAAGCGATTATGATTATGAAATCCGCTATCATCCCGGTAAAGGTAATGTCGTGGCGGATGCTCTTAGTCAAAAGGAGAGGGAAAAACCGATAAGGGTTCGAGCTCTAGTTATGACAGTTTATCCTGACTTGTCCGAAAGGATACTTAAAGCTCAGACTGAAGCAATGAAGGAAGACAATGTGAAGGCAGAAAATCTAGGAAGATTGTTGAAGCCGATATTTGAAATTCGCTCCGACGGAATTTGATACTTTGATTAACAAATATGGTTACCGTTGTTTGGTGGATTACAAGATCTGATTATGCATGATTCACATAAGTCGAAGTATTCGATTCATCCTAGTTTCGATAAGATGTACCAAGACTTGAAGAAGCTTTATTGGTGGCCGAACATGAAGACTGATATTGCCACCTACGTTAGTAAGTGCCTGACTTGCGCCAAGGTGAAGGCTGAGCATCAGAAGCCGTCAGGTTTACTCCAACAACCTAAAATCCCTGAATGGAAATAGGAGAAGATAACTATGGATTTCATTTCTGGACTCCCGAGAACCCCAAGTGGTTATGACAAGATATAGGTTATTGTCAATCGGTTAACTAAGTCAGCTCACTTCCTGCCAATGAAGAAGACCGATAGTATGGAGAAATTAACACAACAATATTTGAAGGAGATTGTTTGTAGACACGGGGTGCCCGTATCAATCATATCGGACAAAGATAGCCGATTTGCCTCAGGATTCTGGAGATCACTTCAGAACGCCTTAGGAACGGAAGTGAATATGAGTACTGCCTACCACCCAGAAATAGATGGGCAAAGTAAGAGAATAATTCAGACCTTGGAAGACATGTTGCGGGCATGTGTGATTGATTTTGGTAAGAATTAGGATCGACATTTACCCCTAGTTGAGTTTTCTTATAATAACAGTTATCAGGAAAGTATTAAAACCGCGCCTTTCGAAGCACTCTACGGACGGAAGTGTAGATCTCCTATTTGTTGGAGTGAAGTTGGAGATAACTAACTCACAGGGCCGAAGCTAGTTCGAGAAACGACGGAAAAGATTGTATAAATCAAAAACCGCTTATTGACCGCTCGTAGTCGTTAGAAGAGTTATGCGAATGTAAGGCGGAAATCGATGGAGTTTAGTGTAGGGGACATGGTCATGTTAAAGGTGTCGCCTTGGAAGGGCGTGATCCGTTTTGGTAAAAGAGGAAAGTTAAGTCCATGGTACATTGGGCCGTTTAAGATAATCGAGAGGATTGGTCCTGTGGCTTACAAGTTGGAGTTACCTGAGAAACTCCGTGGGATTCATAGTATGTTCCATGTCTCTAATCTCAAAAGGTGTTTGACGGATGAGAATTTGATTATCTCGCTTGAAGAAATTCAACTCGATCACAAGTTGCACTTTATAGAAGAACCGGTTGAAATTATGGACAACTCAAGCAAAGTCGTATCCCCATCATTAAAGTTCGTTGGAACTCGCGACGAGGTCCGGAGTTCACGTGGGAACGAGAAGACTTCTTTTGAAGCAAATATCCGCACTTATTCTCGGATAAGAAAATGGCGAGTATGAGGAATCGAGCACCAGGACGGCGCTCCCGTAAGGAGGGGAGGATGTAAAACCCCGTATTTAAGGTCAATATTTAATTTAAATTTATAATAAAATTTTATATTTTTAATCATTCATTTTATTTTCTTAAATGATTTTTAATAAAATCGTCAATTTTAAAAACCCTCATGAGTATTTACAAGCTAATTCGTCCGTTATGTCAATCGAGAAATCACGAATGCCGTCTCTTAACTGTTAGAATTTATTTATTTTATTTTAATTATTTTTCACCTTTTATTAGTATTAGACTTAAACCGAGTCAAATCTTGCGTTTTTATAAAAAGTTACAGGTTAAATTAATTCTTAGGCTGAGATTCACTAGTGTAAATTGGTTACTACGAAAATTGAGCCCATCAAGCCCCTCTCTACACCCTTATACCTGGCGGCCCGACACAACACAACATCCTTTTTATTCTTTTCCTAGCCCACTTCCCCCTATCTTTTATATAAGCCGGATATGCAAGCCCAAATACCATTCACCCTTATTATTTATAAACCGAACCAACATATTCATAGAAAAAAAATTGCGGTCCGGCGGACCTGCCCTCTTTATATATATAAGGGGTCACACCAAAACTCTCGCTCCCTTTTTTGTCTTTTGTGGTGAAGTTTGCGTATATTGTTATGGAACCTTCCATTTTGGGGGCGAAAATTTGAAATTCAAATTATTATGTTTTTATAAAACATTACTTTTTATTAATAAATAATTTGTTTTTTATTTTTATTAAAACATTTTTGTGGATTAGTATAAGATTAAGAAAAAATTATTTTCTTGATCACTTAATCATGTTTAATGATTTGTTTATCATACCTTAAGTTGATTAATCATAAATATTAGAATTTTATGATTAGTATTTTATATACGTTTAATTTTATCGTAAACATTTTCACATTTTGTTATTATCAAAACATTGAGAGGTCAAAAAATATGAATAACGTTTTTGGACATTATTTGTATTAACAATCTCCCCCTTTTTGATGATGATAAAATATAAACTCATTTAGTATAAAAATTTAAAGGTTTATAAATTCTTTATGTGTTAATTCTATTTTCTCTTTATGTTGATCCAAAAAAAGGTTTGATCATCCAGTTGAGTAGAGAGAAAGAAGTCGACGTATTAAAGACTCCCCCTTGATGTAAGCTCCCTCCTTGTTCGGAGGCACCATTGGGATGCGACTTATTTTTTTTTTTCGATAATTTGTTTGCTACAAACAAGATTTAGAGGTACAAGTGCAAGCAAACATAGCATGACAAAATATCTTAAAAATTTCAATCCCACACATTTGAAGCAATAAATAAAGTTCATTGCAATACATAAATAAACCTATATAGTCACTAAGGACAATTACTGAGAAATACAAACATACATTAAATCAAACTTAAGAAATAACATATTTAAGTCTCTAATGAGAGTGGCCTAGTAGATGATTCTTGACTCAATAAGAAGATGTTCAAGGAGTGTTGGATTAGTGATGGGATGAAGGAAAAAGAGTTAAGGGGGGGGCACCAATTAAAGAGATTTAATCGGTTAGGTCATCTTTTAAAGTATGAATGCTTTTCGATGTACCCAGAGGCAACAATGACAAAATTCTGAGTGAAAAGTGTGATTGGTCAAGGAAAGGAGGGTGAGTGGACGGTGTAGAAGAAGGTGAATGACAAGTTAATTCGATTGCATGTTGGATATTGATATCAAGAAGATTTGAAAGGTGTAGAAGTTCATGCAAACGGTTTTCATGAAGATTTGGAATAGAAGTGTGTGGGTGTAAGGAGGAGGATGTGAGATTTGGTGAGTTAGGAGAGGGTGGCATAGGAGTGTTATCAAGGATTTGAGAGATTGGTGAGATGTAGGTAGAGAGTGATTTGGAGATAAAGGAGGTGAGTATGGTAAGAAATGAGTGTGTCTCCAAGAATCAATAATTGATTTGTGAGACTTTTCACACATTAGTTTTTTAGGAGAAGACATTTTGAGGTATAAGAGTGAGTGTGGTGAGAAGAGGGTAATGTTATATAGGAGAGTATTATGGCGAAGCAATTGATATGCTAGTATGAGTGTATAGAAATGTGTTTTGTGATAATGGAAATGATAGCCTTTTATGAGTGGATTAGTCAAAGGTTCAAAAAATGAGAAAAGACAACAAAGAAATATGTTTGTTGTAGGAGGTCCTTTAAAGTTAGGCGGTCCCATATATATCAGGGGGCCGCCTAATCATTTATGGGGCCGTTTTCTGGGTTTTAAAATTTTTCAGAAATTAGTCTTTTGTGTTGAAATTTTTAACAGGGTTGGAAGGGTGTAGTGAATCTCAATTTCATCAAAACAATCCATACAATCTAATCTATATGACTATATAAAAAGAGATCATGTAATAAGATCAAGTAGAATCATACAGGTAATTCAACTAAGTGTCATATAGCATGCAGGAGATCATGACATAGTTATATTGTGCACTAACATAGGAAATAGTGGCAAATGTTATGAGCATAATCATAATACATATGTTAAGTAATAATCAAGACAAATCTCAACTAGTATTTGAATCAACACTTGAGGGTCTTTATCGGAGGATATTTATAGAAGTGGATTGAAGATGGGTGGTGATCCCATGTTACATGGATTCCCCATATGTTTTGTATTATTGGATTACCGAGAAGATAGAGGTGGTGTTGATATTGTGTTTTATATAGACGACTTAAAATGATTCCATATGGTATTGGAGTATTAGGTTGATATTTGATACTTTCGATTCTTTTAATTAGAAAGTATGAAAAATTAAATGGAGTGCTAGTTAAGATGCAATACATAATGTGACAGAGAGGAAGAATTAAAGGATGTGAGGTTATTTTGTACATAAGCTTTTCTTGAATGATTTTCATTTCCAAGATCTTAGTTCAATCACGAAGTTCTTCTTTGATAATTTTGTTTAGAAAGATGGCTTGTCCAGATATTGTTAGGGATTGAGTTGGGATATTAGTTTTAAAGGGTGGGAAAGAGTTTAGATTCATTCTCAAAGAGTCAAGAGATGAGTCTTCAGAGTAAGAACATTGACCTTGAGATGGAATGGAGATAATTGACGCGAATGATTCAAATGAGTATCTAAAGGCTCCTTTCAATGCCGAAAATTTGACATAGGTGTTTTGATTGTTTTCATGGATTATTTCCTTGGATGAGACAAAGTTCAAGTGAAATCTAGGGGGACAATTGTCCTCATGTAGTTATATATTTTGTGTGGTTTTTGATGTTCAAACATTGTCTTTAATTTTGTCGTATTTGGTTGATTTCGAGTTCAACAGACGACCTTCGTGGAATAGCTCTACATTCTTGATTTTGTATATGATGGGGATTTCAAACAGTTAGGTATATAAGATCATTTGAGATTATTGGAATGTATTGATTTTGTGTGGCGAGTTCGTCTTTAAAACTCATTTCACAAAATTTAAAGAAAGTTATTTTAGTAAGGTTCCCATCCCAAACACTATGTCTAGTGTGTGTCTATATGTAACAAATGTGGAGTAACGATTAACTCGACCTATACATAAAATCTTAAGAGTTAATTCAAACGCTCCTTAGTTTGATTTTGTCATTTCCAAACAAGTCTGAAAATACATATGGAATTATGTATCTCGAAAAATTTGTTGATGATGAGAGTTCATTATGCATGTGTTTTGAAAACGTTTTTTGGGTTGTATTTAACATGACAAAAAACAATTTGATTGTGTTCATAACGGGATGATTTGTAAAATGAAATTAGGTTTTGGTTTAAAAGAATATAATTTTTCAACATAACCTAATCAATGTATGCAATCATATATTCTACGGGAATCATTTTAGTTATACATTGTATTCCTAGTTGGTTTTCATGAACAATTTGAAATAAAAATGAAAAATTACCCAATTTCAAATTTTTGGTTTGTTCTATCATGAACCCTAGACTCAATGAAAGAAATGGTTGAAAATGACTTACAATTGATGATCTTAGTGATGTTAGGAATGATTATTGATGTTGATTTGATCTTTAATTTAAGTTTTAATGGTCGATTTTGAGTTTTTGGTGGATTTGGAGTTGTGTTCGTCAATGGCCGCTGGTAAGGGGGTGTTTGTTTTTATGTTTTGAAAATTTTGGTTTCAGGTGTACATATTTCGTTTTCTCTGATTTTATGACGGTCATTTCTCTGGCGGGCTCCTCTTATATATAAGAGGGCCGCCTATATGGGGGCCGCCCGACAAGAGTGATTTCTGACTTTGTTTTGACAAAAAAATTGACTAGGAGGAGTGAACAATTTAACTTGCATTTCACAATTTAAATGTGTTTAAAGTACTTCGGATGAAGTATTTAAGTTGTCACGACACGGAATGGAACACGGACTAGAATTGAGACAGAAGAAAGAGATGCGTACTTAATATGATTTATGGAATGTGTTCATCTATCTAAACCAGGACGTAGATCTTAAACGATTTACATTTAAGGGGTTTAGTGAGAATGTCGGCAATGTTGTCGACGGACGGTACTTTTTCGATAGATATATGTCCTTTTTGAACATTATCACGGAGAAAGTGGTGACGAATTTTGATGTGTTTGGTACGAGAGTGTTGCACTGGGTTTTTGATAAGGTCAATCACGCCTTTATTATCGCACATGATGGGAACATCGTCGAGTCGTAGTCGGGTCGATGAGAGCTTGTTTCATCCATAGTGCTTGTTGACATGCCTTTCTGGCGCTTACGTATTCGGCTTCGGTAGTGGATATAGCAAGAGCGGTTTGTTTCTTCGAGAACCAAGATGTCAAACAACATCCCACGAATGTACAATACGCTAGTATGCTCTTTCGGTCCATATAAATCTCCCGCCCATGATCAGTGTCGCATTACTACGGTTTTATGCGGGGTCTCCTTAGGATACATTAATCCTAAGTGTGTAGAGTCTTTAATGTATCGAAAGTTAGTTTATGATTCTAGGGTGAGAGGTTTTGGGGAGCCTTTGAAGCGGGAAAAGGCAGACACTAAACATGATATCGGGCCTACTTGCCATTAGGTATAGTAAACTACCTATCATACAACGATACTTGGTACTATCTACCGACTCACACTCTTCATCTTTCGTGAGTTTAGTATCGGAAGACATGGGGGTTTTCATTGGTTTGAATTTCTAGACCAATTTTCTTATGGCATTTTCTTTTTATATTACTTAGATTGATTAAAGAAAATTCGAATTTTCATTTGTTTAAATTTGTAATCCATGGGAAGAAGGTTGTTAGGTTCACCCATCATGCTCATTTCGAACTCATCATGCATGATTTTGGAAAATGCATCATCCACATGTCTTGAAAGTCAGAACCAAATAACAATGTCGTCGACATATATTTGAAAATATGAGATTTGTACTTCTTCTTAGTAAAAAGAGGTGTTATCTACCATTCCCATTTTATATTATGTTTATTAGGGAAAAGCTTTTAATCTATATCACAAGCTTTGGGTGACTTGTTAGACTCATATAAAGCTTTCTTTAATTTTATAAAACATGATTTCGGTTTTTCAAAATCAATGAATCTCGGAGGTGTATGCACGTATACCTCCTCATTGATAAAAACATTCAGGAACGCACTTTTTACATGCATTTGGAATACTTTTAAAATCTAATGGCACAAGCTAAGCTAAATAAATTCTAATCGAACTCAAGTATAGCAACCGAAGCATAAGTTCATCATAATCGAGCCCTCTTGTTGGTTGTAGCTTGAGCATACTATTCTAGCCTTATGTTCAAGAAACAATACCATTCTTATCTAACTTATTTCTAACACCCAGCTTAGTTCTATTATCTGTCATATTTTTAGGTTGTGAAACTAATCCAAACGTCGTTAGAATGAATTGATTAATTCTTCTTGCATTGGTGGGCTATCTCCAACTTTCAGTTCCTAAGGTTTCGTTTACTTTCTTAGGTTTCTTGTAGAAATGAAGCAATAAAAGTTGCTTTGGTTTTTGGGCATGTGGATCTAAGGGTTCATTGTTTAAGGTTCCTTTTCTGTGACATTTTCTAACGGCTGTCTTCCTAGTGTCCTTAATATTGACTACTTATCAATCTCTAGAGGTTTCATACTCAACATTGTTTTTATGATTTTTCTTTTCGATTTTCCTAATAGCTTCTTTTTCATCTAGGTCATCATCCACAAGGGTGATGTGGCTTGCAGGGTGAGAGTTTCATCGAATGTCCTGTGAGTGAATCTTCGATTTTCTAGTTGTTTATTAAGAATGATATAGGCTTTACTATTTTAGGAGTAACCTAGAAAGACAACCATCGATGTAAGATCTTTGGGTTCGATCTTTGGTAAGGTAATCTTTAGTGTTTGGATGAAGCACTGGTTCCAAACACGCTTAAAATAACAAGAGTAGGTTTCTACCTCTAAGATTTCATAGGTTGTTTTTCCTAGGATGGTTCTAATTAGATTTCGGTTAAGTATATATGTTGAAATAATCTACGACATTACAACATAACTTTTGGGGGTAATGATTGTTTGTTCAACATAGTTCTACTCATTTCTTGAAGTGTCCTATTTTTCCTTTCAACCACGCCATTTGATTGAGGAGTACGTGGAGCGAGAAGTTAAGTAAGGTAATACCGTTGGCATCACAAAATTATCCATATTGCACTTCATTATTCAATATTCTCTACCGTGGATCGGTTCTTATTAACATATGGTACTCCTAGTGATTTTGGATTTTTTACTAAAAATTTCGAAATTGATCAAGGGATTTCGGTTTTATCCTTGTAGGAATCTAGTCCAAGTATACTAGAGTAGATCATTTCTACTATGATTTAAGGTGTGTAACGGTTTCCTCCGTAACTCCGTACGGCAGTATGGACCAAAATAGTCTATGTGGAGATGTTCTAAGCCATATATTCATGAGTTTAAATTCTTAGGCTTTGTGACTAGCAGTGAGTTGTTTTCCATTTTGCAAGAATCACAAAAAATGTGATCAAACTTATCCTAGGTAAGTTTTAACTAATTCTCTTTAGAGGCGAACGATTTGAATGAGACGCATATTGCGTGACCTAAATATCTATGCCACAATGTGGAATTTTCATCAATCGTTGCTAGACAAATTTGATCCTTAGGCTTATTTCCTAACTTCATTACGTATAAGCCTTTCTTCCTAATACCTCTACCTATGACTTTACCATTCCTAGTGATTTCACTATCATGTTCAGAGAAAGTTACTTTACACTTATTGTCACATATTTGTCTATACTATTGCATGGGAAATCCTAAGTTATCAACAAGTTCTACATTATCTATTTTGAGAGAGTCTTTAGTATCGTACCTTTCGCCAATTGATGTTACCGCGAAGATACCTACCAAAAACAACATCTACCTCATTGTTTGACTTGTAAGTGTGAGAAGAGGGGGCTTTCTCGGTTAACCTTCTTTATGTTTGAGCATCCGCTACCTTGATCTACTTCAATGGGGTTCATAGTTGTCTCCAAGGCATATCTATTTATTGTTAAGACAATAACTTCATACTATTTGGTCCCAAATCTCATGGGTCTTAAAAAGTTGTTAGTGCACAAACATCCTTGCATTTGATGCAATTGGTTAGGATATGTGAGAATGGATGACACATTTTCCATGGCATGTAAACTTTGTCGTGAATAGTTGTTCCAAGTTACAGGTAAGCTTGTAGGGTTTGTTTTGAGGACCAAATGTCTTCTTGGTGCGGTTGTGTTTCTAGGTGAGAATAATTAGTATTGGTACTCTGCTAGGAGGTGGTGGAGTTTTTTATCTAAAGTTTTGTTTTGAAATCCAAAACTCTTTGGTTTTGGACAATGGTTTTTTAAAATTGTTTGACTTCATTGTCACTTGTACTCGATAACTTTAACTTTGTTTATAATTAGTGTGTTTGGTATAGGATCCAAAATAGATTTTTGAATGAAACACTTTTCTCAGATATATGGTGTCTTGGTGGCGGTCCTCTTATTTACTTTGGGGGTTGCCCTGTTTATGGGGCGTCCTATTTAAGGGACCTCCATCAGAGGAATTGCCTTTTTCTGATGTTTTTACAAAATTTATATCCGTTGTTCTTACTAGATGATGCTTCAAATGAATTAAACCCTCAAACATAATTTATAACGGGGGTTTTTTGATTTATAGCATTTACATTAAGCAATGTGTAACTTCTTTCAAATTTATTTTATATAGTGGATTCATCTTTGGGTTTATTCATTCTCAATTTGAGTACATGAACAATGACTTTCGAGAATCAACTCCTTGTTTTTTCTTGTGAATATGGATTAAATTTAGCTTTTAGTTCTCTATTGCTCATTTTATACGTTATTTCTGTGGCTTTTATCTTTCGTTTTTTAGTGAATTATCTTTAGAATCATTTTACATAATTTATCATATTCTTGTCTATAAGTGTATATATCAATTGATGAGTCTTCATCACTAAAGTAAGAGGATTCAGAACATACCTCACTTGATGCATGAGCTACAAGACATGTTTCGTCTTTGACCTTCTCATCATCTTCATCACCGCTATTGCTCCAAGAACCTTCGACAAAGGCTCTTTGGTTCTTATCTTTTGGTGGTTTTGGACATTCTCCAATAAGATGATTCGGGTCGCTGCATCTAAAACATTTTCTATCATTTTTACGGTCTTCGTCATCCGGCTTTTTGGAACGTTTCTTTTTTTCGTTCCGAGGTCTGTCTCACGAATCTACCTGCTTCTCTTTAAAGAATTTTCTTGAAGTCTCTTACCGCGCATGGCATACTCTTCGTCTTCATTACGAAAGTTCGAACATTTATCACTTAGATTCTTTTTAGCCTTTGATGCAAGAGATTTTCTTTCCACTATTTTGCTTTTGACTATTTCGGAATCTTTCTTGATGATCATCTCATGGACTTTGAGGTTTACAATGAGCTCATCAAGAGATAGTGATGTCAAGTCTTTTGATTCTTCAATTGCCATGAACTTTGCTCTCCATTAGGATGTAGAGCCCTAAGAAACTTCCTTATGTAGTTCTTACTAGAATAACTTTCATCAAGAGCTTTAAGACTAGTAATAATAGTATTAAATCTAGCAAAAGCATTATTTATAGATTCGTCTTCGAAACTATGAGAATCGTTCATATTGTGGACCAAAAGGTCAATCTTTTTATCTTGACTTGACTATCTACCTTGATGTGTGGATTAACAAGGTTCCAAATTTCTTTTGCTCGATATTACACATGAAAATTCGTTCATATTCTTTTCTAGGCAAAGCGTTGTGAATAACCATTTTGGCTTCATTATTTTTTGCAAGTCTTTTCTTAAGATCATCCGTTTGTTTTTCAAAAGGGGTAACCTTATCAAGTTTGGTTTTCGGATTTTGAATAATAGGTTGAAAATCACCATTGGTAATAACATGCCAAAGATCTAGATCTTTTGATTTAACATATGTCTCGAATCTATTTTTCTAATAAATAAAACTATCGCTTTCAAAAAGTGGTGGTCTTTGCATAGATTGCCCTTCTAGATATTTGTCAGGAATCCATAGATCGATCAAGCTTTAAAATACAATATATTTTTAAAATCTTTGAGTGACCTTTTTCTGATATCAATTGTAGAGACTAGTGGTGGGGTGACTAGTTGTTACGGTTAATTAGCATTTGAAAAGTTTGCTTAGAGTATAGTTTGATTCGGATGTATGTCAATCCAAACAAACAATATGGATACAATAAACTATTAATAATGCAAGTGATAATAGTATAAGAGTATAAAGAAAGATCGATTCATACAATGAGATCGAGATTTATAGTGGTGCGGCAACGACGCACTCTTATTACTCTTCACCCGGCACTCACTCGAGCTTGCATAGCGTTGTCAAACAAGCTCCCTTTAGGCGGAGGAAAACCGTTTACAATCGCTTTACTTTCTTTTTCCGATACTTAGCTAGATGTCGGAGTCTAATCTTAGCTAGAAAACAATCTTAGACCTTCATTAAGTCTTCAACATCACAAGATTACACTCTTGGATTGACACACATACCAATATCACTACCAATATACAATCTTTCACTTGGATCAACACTTGATCCCAACTTAATAATAAAACAAAATAAATCTAATGAATGTTTGTGATCTTGAGAAGAGAAAGAGAGAAAGATCACTTGCTAAACAATTCGTTATGTAGAAGAATACGATTGTCTCTTTTCGGCACTTGATTGAGTGAAGAAGGGAGGAAGAAAAAATTAATCACTTGAAACAAAATCAAGGTAGTTAGTGATCAAGATATGTGTTTTAGAAAGAAAGGTAGAGAGAGAAAACTTGAGCTGATAGAATTTTTGGCTAAAAGGAAGTCTGATTTTGAAATGGGTGGCCTTGCAGTTTTTATAGGGACAAAAAATAGCGTTGTAGGTGGCGGTCTGGCGGCCCTTATATATAAGGGGGCCGCACCCCTCATAGGTGGCCGCCACTAGACTCCGCTCCCTTTTTGTCTTTTGTGGTGAAGGTTGTATCTGTTATGGAACTGCCATTTTGAGGGGGGGGAATTGAAATTCAATTTTATGTTTTTATAAAATATTTCTTTTAATTATATAAATATTGTTTTTATATTTTTTTAATAACATTTTTGTGGAAGTATAAGGATTTCAAGAAAAAATTTATTTTCTTGATCAATAATATGTTTAATGATTTGTTTATCTGCCTTAAGTGATTTATCATAAAAAAAAAAAAATAGAATTTATGATAGTAATTTATAAACGTTAATTTTATCGTAAACGTTTTACATTTTGGTATATCAAAACATTGAGAGGTCGAAAAATATAAAAAACGTTTTTGGACATTATTTGTATTAACAGGATTATAGTTCGTTTCCATGTCTTCCTAATCTCAAAAAGGTGTTTGTGCGATGTAGAATTGATTTCCCGCTTGAAGAAATTCAACTCGATGACAAGTTATGCATTTATAGAAGAACCGGTTGAAATTATGGATCGTGAAGTAAAGCAAACTCAAGCAAAGTCGTATCCCCAATCGTTAAAGTTGTTGGAAACTCGCGAACGTGGTCCGGAGTTCACGTGGGAACGGAAGACCTCTTTAGAAGCAATATCCGCTCTTATTCATCGGACAAGGAAAAGACGAGTTATGAGGGATCGGAGCACCGGAGGGCTACGTAAGGAGGGGAGGATGTAAAACCCGTATTTAAGGTCACTATTTAATTTAAATTTATAATTAAATTTTATATTTTTAATCATTCAATTTATTTTCTTAAATGATTTTTAATAAAATCGTCAATTTTATAAACCCTCGCGAGTATTAACAAGCTAATTCGTCCATTATGTCAATCGAGAAATCACGAATGCCAACTTTTAACCGTTAGGATTTATTTATTTTATTTTAATTATTTTCTATCTTTTATTTTTATTAAACATAAACCGAATCAAAACTTGTGTTTTTATAAAAAAGTATCAGGCTAAATTAACTTTTGGGCCGGAGTTCATTAGTATAAATTTGTTAGTATAAAAATTAGCCCATCAAACCCTTCTATTTACCCCATACCGACGGCCCAACTCTAAACCCATATACCATTTTTATTTTTTTTAAGCCCATTACCCCACTCCCTTTTTGTTACAAACCGGCTATGTAAGCCCAAACACTCTCATTATATTATTTACACCGAACTAACATATAACAAAAATATTCATTCCATAGAAATCACGGACTCTTATTCTCTGCTTTTCCCCGTTTCGACGCCAAGCAACACAAGATCATCATCATCCTCTACTAAACTTCATCAAATCATCCTCCTTATTACTCCAAAACCTTCATAAATTAACTCTTATTATCCCCTATCAATTATAAATCACCATGCAAGTGGTTTTCAAGATTCTTGGTTTTTATAAAAATTAATTATCTTCAAGATTAGTGAATTATTGTGGAAGAAAAGGAGCCTAAGGTGTTATTCTATTGAATATTGAAGATTTTGTGTCCAAGAAGTTAGGGTTTCTTGGTGTTTGGGGTCTTTGTAGCCGCGGCCAAAAAAATCAAAACCATAAGGGTTTTGTTGTGATCATCTACCAAATTCTATTATGTTGCTTTGCGGGTAAAATTTCTTAAATTTCTATATTGATTAAATATATATATGATACATGTTATAAAATTGAATGTTGAGAATCCTTATTAGTGCAAGAATAATGTGTTTTGAGATTATTCAATGATTTAACATATTGAGGATGATGGTTAGGCTAGTTTAGGCGTGTTGAATTTGTTTTTGATGCGAGAAATTGATGAATAAAGGATGTTATTAAGTACCATTTTTAACCAGAAAGTTCAGGTGGGTGTTGGCAAAATTGTGGTTTGATTGAATAGGTTTTGATCTAGGATTAGCGTAGGTCTTATCCATAGCTTCGCGGCGCTAATTCGCGCGCCTTGTAACTCCTAATAATGAATCCTACACGTTGGTTTAAAGTTTGGAAAAAGTCTCGGCAAAATTCTGCATAACCATTTTTAATCCGAATTTTAAGGCAACTTTAGGATGTCATAACTTGGTCATGCCGATAGCATTGATAGGTTTGCAGGATATTATGGATAACTACGTCGAATGTACTTTCCAACGAACTAGGCCTCATCGAATTTCAAGGTTTTAAAGTGGGTCAAAAGGAAATTGTAAACCCAAGTGTCAAAACTAAGTTTGCAGTCCTGAATTTTAGTTGTAGAGATAGGCTGTGCAGACGGGTCAAAACATCATATTTTTCTACAGAATTTAAACTGGAAGTTGCCCATGATATGTGTGATCTCCTAGAATTTTTCCATATTTTCTTGATTTTTTTTTCAGGGGCTTTCTGCTGTCCTACTTTTACAAGGTTCCTGCTGAACCAAAACTGGACATTATACATTTCAACATTATTTGAAAATAGTTAAGATGATCATATGTAGAATCATGTAATCTTATGATCAAACCAAGAACAAGAGAAAAATGTGGTTTGTGATGTTAGAGAGAGAATGGATGGAAAATGGATGAAGTTTATTAAGATGTAATATGAATAATGGAACAACCAACCCCTCTCTCCAAGGCTAGGAGAGGGTTTATATAGTACATGGATGGCCGGCCCATGGGCTATGATGGGCTTCCCATGGGTCTTGGGCCAGACTAGATTACTAATCTAATCATTACACTAACTACGAGCTAAGACTATTACAACTTGGAAGTGACCGATACTTTTTGTGTTTCCAACAATCTCCCCCTAAGGGAGGTCACTCAATTTTACAAATCTTTAAGCCTAGCATACAATGCTTTGTCTTGAGTCTTTAGCTCGTCCTTTTGACATTCTCATATGAATATGTTGTAGTGATCATTGATTTCTGGATAGAGTTTGTTCCTTGAACTTGTATTTGACATTGTGATCTTGAGCATCTTGAGATCATCAACCAAGCACAATCTCTTCGCCATCTTGTGAACTTGCGACTTCTGGACTGACATGCTCATACCTTTCTTTATTTGTTGATTTGGAAAGCTTTAATGTTGCATCTTTTTTAAATTCTTTAACTTTAACACTTCTTTACTTCGAGAAAGATGTTCGGTATTAGAGTGACAAAAACTTCTTTAAACTTCTTTGACTTTAATACTTCGTCACTTCAAGAAAGACGTATAGTATCAGAGTAGCGGAAGTCTTGAAACATGTACTTAAGCTTTCATGATGTCTTTATGTTTTGTTGGTCGGGTTTGAGCATGTGGCTATAGATCTTGTGAGTCAGTTGGAATCAGGTACCTTCACCTCCATCTTTAAGTATCCTGCATTAAAACAGTTAGCAATAAAGCGGGGGGACGAATATGGCTTTGTCATTCGCACGGGTTTGGTTGGAGTAACCTTCGAATCTGTGAGAATCGACTTGTGATCAGATAGATTCAATTTAAGAAGAATCTTCTTGACAGGATTTCCAGCTGTAGTATTGAATCTTTCTAACACATAAGTATTAGATTCATCGTACTCAGCATGTTCTCATTATCGAAACGTCTCAAAGCAGACATCACGATAAGAGTGAACCAGTGAGTTACTATCTCACCGATTGATATAGAAAATTGATTTGAAAATCAATCGGTGTATCACTTGCAAAATTGTTTTTGTGACACACCGAGAGTGTTAATCATTTCAAAAATTCATTAACAACCGTTGATCCATTTCCTGGAACAAGTTTGATTCTTATAGAATCGCACCATCGTTTCTTTCCAGTTGTCACAAGTTTGATTCATAAAGAATCGCACAAGTTACCTACCATGAGCTTGTTTGATGTTGGCTCAAGCAGGATTTCCATCTTCATTGTGAATACCTAAGTATCACTCGGATGTTCTGGCAAAATCACAAGGATCTTGCGTAGGACTCTAATGATATTACTTGATATTCACATTGTGTGAGATAACAAGCTAAATTATGACAAGTGTCCTAATGAGATTAATGGATGATCTCTTTTGGCTCTAGACTCAATAGTGCACTTTTAATTTTAGTGATCGGAGGCTGGAGCTGAGTGCCACCTTTTCAATATCAACTAACTCGGAGTGAGAAAGTCAATAGAAATGAGTGTATCTCCGTGAGTTTTGAAACAAAGTCTTTCCGACTTTGAGTGGCTGGGAGGGGTTTGTGCATAGCGTCACTGGGTCCATGACTGTCTTCAATGTCAGACCGAATAATGAAAATGATAGAGTATTAAATATAAGTAGATCTAAACAAGGATTATTTGGAAAACTAAAAGCTCATGTATGTAACTTTTGCTTTTCCTCCAAAAGCCTTAAACCAAATAATCATACTGCTGTTTTTTGAGACTAAACTTAAATCAACATTTTTTATGTAATATATAGCAAAACTTTTAGTCTTAGTTCAAATTTATACTTGAATTTTTCAAAAAAAAGTCTTCTCTATATAAAAAAAATATAATAATAATAATAATAATGATAAAATGATAAAATGATAAAAAAAAATAATAAAAGCTGTGGGCTGATAAAAGTTTACTACCTCTTGCCGGCTCACAACCGATGTGGTAGTCTTCTAAAGAAAGCCTATAGTAAGAATAAAAATCAGAGACTGATAAAAGTTTGCTGCATCTTGCCGGCTCACAACCGATGTGCAAGCCTTCTAAAAAGGTCGAGGGGAACAATAGCATAAATTTATGTATTAATAATAATTAAATTAATAATTGATTTCTTTTTGTTAAATCAAAATGCTTTGAACCATTGACTATTCTAATTTTAAAGGCTATTCAGGAAACCTGAGAGTTTATTTTGAAACTAAGTCTGTGAGTCCTGATACTGCATCTTGCCGCTCACAACGATGTTGCAAAGCCTTCTAAAGGTTCGAGGTTACAATTGCATAAATGTTTATGTTTAATATTAAGTTAATTAATAAATTAATTTCTTTTCTGTTTCAAATCAAAAATCTTTTGACTCTTGACTATTCTTATTTTAAAGCAATTCAAGGAAACCTAGAGTTTTATTTGAAACCAAAGGTCTGTAAGTCCCTGATACTAGTTCCTCTGTGGGGTGTCAAACGCCTGGTCACTTAGCCTCAAGGTGGGGATGTGCCGAGACGAAAGTCGCTACATGGATGAACTCGCCGTCAAAACTTATTATTCTTGGTAGGAACATAGAAGCAATAGTATGTTGCCAAACATTGATCTCATGGTTAAATTCACAAATAGCACCACACTAAGATATAATAAAAGTACGGAGTTAAAAGTTTCACAATTGTGCAAATATGAAGTAGTGGTTAGCATCTTTAACTGATAATTAGCTATGATTTTCGATTTAACTTGTTTGGATAAGTGAAAAGTCGGGATATGAATATTTATCCTTTGGGCATTCTCGGAAATCGAGAATGCATCATGTTCTATGATCCCTAAACAGTATGGAAATAACGAAAGACAAAATATCTTAGTTTTATTGTTAACAAAAAAAATGTGAACAAAAGTTATAAAAATGGGAAAAGGGGGTGTTTTATAACTTGTGATTTCTAAACTCTCTTCACAAAAGTCTTTGCTACTTTCCAAAGATTTAGTTTAGGGAAGTTTTGAGGTATTTGGTTTTAAAGCATATAATATTGCGTGAGGACACGCATTCGCTTAGTTTGGGAAATTTTGATATGTGTGAAAACACATATCCTTTTTATATCAAAAATGTCCCATAAAAGACAAAATTGTGCTTAAAATGGTTCTATATTGCTTGTTTTATCTTTGTGATTGTGTAGGTATGGATATAGCAAAAATCACAAGAAAACGGTCAAAACCAGACAAACACGGACACGAGATGGAAAAGAGTGTACAAAAGCCGGGGATTTGATAGCAAGAAGGGTCAAAAGTCAACTCCAGTCAACCATTGGTCAACAAAGTCAACTCACAAAAGACAAAAAAAACCCAAAACTTACCAAAACAGCCCTCATAGTTAACCCTTAATTCATAAATGATCCTTTGAAGCCCTAAAAATCGTTATCTTTTATTACATAATAGATAACGATCGTTAACCCTTTTATATTAAACCAATTCCAAAATAAACCCCACGGCCCAATACTTTTTTATAACCAAAAGCCCAAGTCAAAGCCCGCACTCAGTCAAACTCAAAAACGTACACAGGGTAAAAGGGCACGAAAGGTGGTTATTACTATTCACCTTCTTCTTCGATTTACCCCGAGTCAAAATCAAAGGGCAAATCACAATTAAGGACGTGGCCATGAAATTCAAGTGTTAAGTGACAGGTTGGCACAAGAAAACGTCATTAAGGAGCTTTGATTGGCCATTTCCCAATAAAAAAAAAACAAAGAGGGGTGGGGACATGCGGTCTGACAAGAAACCACAAGAGCCTCTTGGGACTTACAACTAAGTTAGAACAAAAGAAGCACAAAGGCATCTGACACACAGATTGCCACGTTGGCAATCCGTGTGATCAAAATCTAATCCTACGGCTCATAATAGGGATCCAATGATTGAAAGAATGAAAGGACAAGATCAAAGGGATTGAGGAGCGTGGCTAAGGACCTAGAAGATTCATCCAGGCCTATAAATAGAAGCCTTCATCACTCACAAGAGATATCTAGGAGTAGTTTAAAAATTAGCTTTTATATTTTTTAGTTAAATTGTAATTTTAGTTTTTTAAATCCTTAGCTTATGTAATTTTCTCTTTCAACTTAATGTAATCAGATTTTCAATTTATCTTGTAATCAGTTTTCAAGTTAATGAAATTTAGTGTTCATTTATACAATCTGTCATAAGCTCTTATAATCTTCAAATGTTGTCAGTCACTATTCCAAAAGCTTCTAATAAGCTCTCATCAGCTCTTTGAGTCTCTAAGCTCAAATTGAGCTATTAACAAGCTCTTAATCTACATAAACCAATAAAATCAGTTCAAATACCTATGCTTATGAATTATGGACTTATGAATGATAAGCTTAACATGGAAGAGCTTATGGGACCCCTACCAGCTTATCCTTGGATAAGCTGGAGCTTGTAGACAGCTCATTTGAGCCTTTATTGCCTTTGTTTAGCTAAGGCTTTGGTAAGTTCCTCATTTCTATTTCTGTCTTAATTTCTTAGCTGAATAGTGCTTAATTTTTGCTTATTTCTTGCTTATTAGTGATTAATTCTGTCTTAATATGCTATTTGAATAGGATTGATTATCTGTTTTTGATTAATATAGCTTAAATCTTAGTCTGCTTCAATTTATCTCAAATCTGTCATAAAAGCTCAAAAATATTAGCATAGTTTTAAGCTGTTGGATTCTGGCTTATTTGTTAGTAGTTATAGCTTAATTAAGGTAAAAATAAGTTGGTTATTATCTGGTATTAAAACATTGCTCAATAGATTTCAATATTATAAGCTTAAATGGATTTTGAAAATTCTAAAGGGGTGTTTGGGATAACAGACTTGGCTACAAGTTAAGACTGCATTTGGTTAATTTGTCTTGTGTTTTTGGTTTAAAATCTCAATTTAGGTTTGTTTACGCTAGTGTCATAAGTCAGAATATGGTTAATCTAGTTTTCATGAGTTAAGTGTTCATAGGCTCAAAACTGTCAAGTGTCATTTGCAACTTAAGCTTTAATCTTTTCTAGTCTTTGTCATAGAATTAAAAGCTTTTGATTTTTGAGTTTTATAAGTGCTAGGATAGTTTCTTTAATATGTCTTAAAGGTTTTAAGTTTTGGTTCAAAACATGTCAACTGCATCAACAGTTGTGACTAACAAAAGGCCATTTTCTAGTTGCATTTTCAGAAGGTATAAGTAGATTTTAGGTCTTATAATTTAAAGCACAAATAGATCTTAGGCTAGTTATCATTTGTTTCAGCTTAGTTTTGAAAAGGTAGCTTAATTATATATCTGTTTGTAGCTTTTAAAATTGCCTTTTGTCTTTTCATTTTCAAAACAAAACTCAGCATGATCTAAGTCTTAAGTCTATTTTCATAGTGCTCTTTCATTAAGCTATTTTGTTTCAAAATCATTTTCAGAAGCATTTTTAGGTAGCTTTTTAGTTATAGATTAAGCCTGCTTAGGTCATTTCCCCATAAGGATCTAAGAGCTAATCGAAAAATAAGCTCAAAGATCCCTGTAGGGACTGTTTGGGTCTGTTACTAGTTAAAAGAGTTTATTAGGTTTATAGCTTATTGTTTGTTCTTTTCTAATAAAAGTTAGTTTATTAGTCTAGGATTAGCTTAATAATAGCTTATCTTGTCTTAGTTTTAGTTTATATAGGTTCTATAGCTTATTAAGTTTCAAGTAACAAGAAAAAAAACAAAAATAGTAGTAAGTAGTTTCTGTCATGTCTTTTCAGCTGTTTTCTAGCTTAATTAGGGCTTTTCAAAAATAGTTTTTTTTATTAAAAGTGCTTATTTTTAGCTTTTCTAAAACTTTGCTTTTATAATCTTTCAAAAAAAAGGGAAGGTGGAAATCGGGGGTGAGCAAGGCTCGAACCCCCGACCTCAACACCCTCAACCTTTATAACAACACAACACCACACACCACTACCATCGTGCCATGGGGTCTTTTTCGTTATAGTTTTACTTAGTTTAATATTTATAAACGTTTAGTCATTTTAAGCTAATAAGCTGTTATAGCTTTTTACACAGCTTATTTGATAAGCTGTGTAACTAAGCTTATTTTTCCTAGGTCCGTATTAGATCAGGCTATTTTTCATATTTTTTTCGGAATTTTTATAATTAGTTTAGTATTTTTAAACATTTATTTTTGTTAAAAACTTTAAAAAATCATAAAAAACAGAAAAATAATCAAAAAAAATATAAATCTTTTTTAGAAAATTTTATTTTATCATAAAGTTTCTAGGAAAATTAGTTTTACTTTCGTAGGGTTAAAATTGCAAAATTTCAATTTTTAAAGAACGAGATTCATTTCCGTTCTCGTTTTTCGTGTTTTAAAGCTCATTTTAATTCCGTTTTTGTTCTAGTTTTCTTTACACTTTCTTTTTAGTCAGTTAGATTCTATTAAAAGAGAAATTTTCATTTTAGATTTAATTTTGGAAATTTGGGGTTTTTAACTGCCATTTAGGGTTCCCGTTTTGCATTTTTAGTTAAAGTTTGATTTCCCGTTATTTGTTTTCGTGCTTAATTGTGATCATTTGCTTATTTTAATTGATTTTAATTCGTAGAAATAGATAATCAAATCAATCTTGGTTACCAATTCAAATCATTGTCCGAACAACAAACGTGGTTTCAATTTCACAAGTCGTTGGGGAATAACGACCCGGGAATCATACTTCCCGGTTAATATATGTAATATAATATATATATATTTGAGTAGATTTTCCTTTCTACCTTTGTCCTCAAGGGTTGTTTGGTAATTTTCTTTCATATTATATTTTATTATTACGTGTGTTGAATTGCTTTCAATCAATTTTTGGCGCCGTTGCCGGGGATTTGTAATTAAGATTCTTTCGTTTGAAGTTTGTCGATCGTGATTTGGAGAACCTTTCGTTTTCGAAAGTTATGCTTTTAATAAAATAAAATAAAAAAAAAAAAATTAAAATATAAAAAGTAAAAAGTATTTTTCTTTCCTTTTTAGTATAAGTAGAAGTTTAAAAACAAAAATAAAAAAATATTTGCTTTTTCAAAATTTTCAATTTTTCTCGTTATTTGTGAATATAAAAAGTTACAAAGTTGGTAAAAGAACACCAACAAATAATATGTTAGGAATTATACTTTGAGTTGATTATGAAAAAACATATTAAAGATGGAGGATCTACAAGACAAAGCTGGAATAACATTAATGTTGATTGAAGATTAGTCAAATAGTATTTAATGCTCAGCTAAAAGATAAAGATCAACATTAATACTGATTGAAGATTAGTCAAATAGTATTTAATGTTGATTTATAGTTTCCTAATTATATTTGATCTTATCTTGTCTTGTAAACCCTAATCCCTCTATTATATAAAGAGGGTAGGCGTCTAGGTTTATGATTCATTCAATTCACAATGTAAACCTAAAGGTGTGTGTACATCCTCTAGGCGTCATGTCTTTGTAAGACGCCTAGGATTATAGTTAGCTTATTAGTAGCTTAGTAGTATAGTAAGCCTTTGTATCCTGATCAAATACAATGAAAGGCTTAACGTTTATTAGTAACACCTTGTTCTTAACTATGATTGTTTTATTTGTTATTCCGCTGGATCATGGTTATGATATCCTAGATGAGCTAGATCGATTTTCAACATGTGGTATCAGAGCGGGTTGCTCTTGATATCTAGGATTCAAGGTTTTATGGTCGAAGAACAAAGAAGAATCCTTAAAATCCGTTTAGGGTTTTTATGTTCGTCACTTTCTGGGCAGCCATGGTAAAACGGTCATAACTCATTCGTTAACCGTTGGATCGTCACGAAATTTCAACTGAAGGTTCTACACACATATATCTACAATCTGACCGGAGCGATCGTCAAGATAAGCTTTTGATAAAAAGTTATGCTATGACGAATTTGGCTGCAGAAAAGGTATTATTTTTAAGTTTTGTTTTGTGATTCAAGAATGAAAGCTTTGAGATTCGTAATATGTTATGAAGATGATAGTTGTCTGCAAGCTGCTAATTACATCTGGTAATAATAACGGGTGAGTATTATTATTGTTTCGACTGGCTTTGGTGAGGAGGTCCGACGTACGTGACCAACAATGAACCCTAGCTGAGATGTAGTGAGTATGACTTGGAGGAACTAGATCGACATGATTATTGCAAGTCGAATTAGTTTTCATGATTGATTTCATGAAGCACGACATATTTAAAGAACAACAGATATTGTGTGATTGTGACAAGAGTACAAAGCTGCCAAGGATTCACGCTTGTTTCACTTAGTACTGCTCGTATTATTTTAGTACCGCCAGAAGAAACGAGTTAGTACTGCTGGCTGTTGGTTTGTACCGCTGGTTAGTGACAGAAACTGCGACGACTCAGTGACAGAAAATTGTGTCACTAAAGCTTGGGAGGAAGGAGCAATTGGATTAGTGACAGTTTTTGCAACAGTGTTGTGACAGCTTAGTGACTACTTTGTGACAGTTTTGGGACAGAAAGTTGGTCACTAAAATGGCAGTTTTTAAGTTTGTACCGTTTGATAGTACCGCTTGCTTTGTCCGATATAACTAGTATGTACCGCTAGTGTTGACAGATATCGGACGACACACACTTTTGGACGTGTTTGGATCTCGGACGATGATGTGGATAAAGGCTCGTATTGGTGATTATTTTTTTGATGACATTTGGTGCAATAGTCTTTGAAACGGGTATGCACATTCGGTGCAGCGGATTTCGTTCAAATATGCGACAAGGACACTCTTTTGATGGACATAAGTTGATGGACACTTAAGATTGCAGGCATTGTGCCGCCTACGTATTTGATAAATTGACTATTTCATTTTGCAGAATTACGTGAACATGGGCTACTTTCTATTAGGTAACAGTTGATCGCGTGTTAACGAAAGTTTGAACACGAGTGGACGATTGTTACAGTCTCGTAGAGTCGTACGATACAACTAAGCTGATAATTGCGTGGTCACGTAAGTATGGATGATGGAAGCGCACCTAGATGATCTTCTTAATGATTACTGTTTGGAGCTTAATAAGTTCGAGGTTCAAAAGATGGTAAACATGTTCGTTTAAGGGGAAGCTTATTTTTGTTTATTTGTTTTACCATCTACATGCACTCCTATTTGATTATGACAAAAAGGGGAAGAGTGCATGGATTCAGGGGAAGTTCTTCATCTATATTAGCTTCAAGGGAAGCTTGTGCTTATTGGTTTTGTCATTATCAACTAGGGGAAGATTGTTACATGTGAATGCATGAAGTACATGTTAGTATTGTCAACTGAGAAGCTCAAATTAGGTTTGAGGCTGCATCTAAACAAGTCCAATGATCCACCTCTCTCAAGAGTTAACACACTTAGAAGTGGGGAGGACAACATGAAACTAAAGGAATTGATGGAACTTTGTACAAAATTGTCTGAAAGGATTCTTGATAATAAAAACAGAAAGAGTGACTTAGTGAGAAAAAGAAATGAGAGATATAGTGAGCTGAAAAATAGAAAGAGAGTTGTGTGATATAAAAACAGATAGAGTGAATTGGTGAGGAAAAGAAATGAGAGATATAGTGAGATTAAAAACAGAAAGAGAGCTTGTGAGAATCAAAATTGATGATGGAAATGCTTTTTGGAAAGAAATTGGGGTTAATACTGGTGTCTTAAAGTTAATGCTGCTCAGCTTAAAACTTAATGCTGCTAAGCTTAAGTTAATGCTGTTAGGCTTAATTTACTGCTGCCCGTATTAGTTTATGCTGCTAGGCATTCACTTACTACTGTTAGGCATAAGTTAATGCTGCCAGGCATAACTTCCTACTGCTGGGTTAGTTAATACTGTTAGGCTTAACTTAATGCTGCCAGTTCAAGTTAATGCTGTTGAGGGTGAGTTCATAAATACTTCGATTAAGGGTTTCAATCACTCATTCGTTCGATTTTACACCTTGTTATCCTCTCTAATCATAAACCCTAACTCAATTTCATCTTTAATCATCAAAACCCATCACAATGTCGACCCCAAAGTTTGCTGAAACTCACAATTTGGTTGCGTTTTTGGAGAAACCCAAAGAAAGTAATGGGTTTGAGGAAATTATTGATTTTCTGAATGCAAGTTCTGTCCAATATGCGTTAACGGTTAATCCCACCATTTATACTACCTGTATTGAACAGTTCTGGACATCTGCTAAGGCTAAGACAGTTAATGGGGAACGACAGATACAAGCCCTAGTAGACAAAAAGAAGGTAATCATCACTGAGACGAGTATAAGGAGTGATCTTAAGTTGGATGATGCTGAAGGAACATATTGTCTACCTACTGCTACCATTTTTGTAGAATTAGAAAGAATGGGGTATGAAAATCTTACTCAAAAGCTTACATTCTATAAAGCTTATTTTTCATCCCAATGGAAATTTCTTATCCATACCATACTGCAATGCCTTAGTGCTAAGACTACATCCTGGAATGAATTTAGTAGCACTATGGCATCTGCTATCATCTGTCTTGCCACAAACCAAAAATTTAACTTTTCCAAGTACATTTTTGACAATATGGTGAAGAACTTGGAGGGTGGGGTAAAATTTCTTATGTATCCAAGGTTTGTGCAAGTCTTCCTGGACAAACAAGTTGAGGGAATGTCCAGACATAAAGGAATTTATGTTATACCTTCCCACACCAAGAAGGTGTTTGCTAACATGAAGAGACCAGGAAAGGGTTTTTCTGGAAAGGTCACACCTCTATTTGAAACAATGATGGTTCAAGCTACTGAAGACATGGGTGAAGATTCAATGCTTCCATGTACTCATTCTTTTTATCTTTTTTTTTATTTTTTTTTTACACCATTCATACTCAACCATCTTCATCTAAACCTCAAAAGAAAAAGTCAAGAAGGAAACAGAGGAAGGACAGTGGTCCTACAGAGCCTATCCCTGATGAGGCTACCAATGAGGAGCATGTAGCTACCCCTTCCTGTGATCCACCTCAAAGTGGTGAGGATAGAATGCAACTTACTAAATTGATGGATCTTTGTACCCAATTACAATCAAGAGTTCTTGCTCTGGAGACTACAAAATCTAATCAAGCTTTGGAGATTGAGAGCTTGAAAAGAAGAGTAAAGAGTTTGGAAAAGAGAAGGAAGTCAAGAACACCAGGGTTCAAGAGATTAAGGAAGGTTGGTTCAGCTAGCAGGGTAGAATCCTCTAATGATGTTAGTTTGGGTGCTCAGGAGGATGCATCCAAACAGGGGAGGAAAATTGCTGATCTTGATGCTGATGCAGAAGTGACTTTGGTGGATGAGACTCAAGAGATGAATGATGACAACCTGATGTTTGATACAGGTGTGTTGGAAGAGCAGGAAATTGAGTTTGAAAAGGTGGTTGAAGAGCCTGTAGTTAGTGTTGCTACAACTACAAAGTCAATTCCAGTTAGTGTTGCTGATCCAGTTACTACTGCTGGTGAAGTAGTTACTACTGCCAGTGCTCCAACAACAACTATTGATGAGTTGACTCTGGCTCAGACTCTATATAGAAATCAAACAGGCTAAACCCAAAGCTGTTACATCTGCTGCTACAACAACTATAACTACAAGACCCAAGGCAAGAGGGGTAGTAGTTCAAGAGATAAGTGAATTCAAAACAACATCATCACCTTCACAAGCATTACAACTTCTATAGGCTAAAGATAAAGGCAAGGCAAAAATGGTTGAGCCTGAAAAACCTATGAAGAAGAAAGATCAAATTGCAATGGATAAAGAAGTTGCTAGAAATCTTAAAGCTCAACTACAAGCTAAATTAGAAAAAGAAGAGAGGCTTTCAAGACTATATAAAGAAAAATCTAGCATAACTTTACTTGAATCATAGGATAACACACAAGCTATAATGGATGTTGACTTTCAATTGGCTCAACAAATGCAAACAAAAGAACAAGAACAGTTGAGCATTGATGAAAGTCAACAATTGTTTGTAAAACTATTAGAAAAGAGATAGAAAACAGAATTTGCCAGCATTAAGAGCTCAAGAGAAAAGGAGCAAGCCACCAACTAAGGCACAAAAGAGAAATACAATGTCTACCTATTTGAAGAACATGGCTGGGATACAAAAACTTTCAGTAATGAAGCAAGACGGTATGATGAGATCCAGGAGATGTTTGATAAAGAGATGAAAAGGGTAAACACTTTTGTAGACATGAATACAAAGTTGGTGAAAAGCAGTGAGACAAGAACTGAAGGAAGTTCTAAAAGAGCAGGAGATGAGCTTGAATCTGATAAATCAAAGAAGCAGATATAGTTGAGCATGTAGGAAGCATGAAAAGATGATCAAGTGGAGGCAATGAGAAAAGGACATATTGAGATAGATTTAAATATGATGAGTTGCAATTGATTCTATACATCTAGTGCTACTAAGACTCAGTGATTGTTTGAATACAAGATGATAAAGTTGGAAGGGATGGGATTACTTTATAATTGATAAGTGGCTGATGGAAGCTCAAAAAGTATTCATCAATGATTAAAAATGCTTTAGGAATATTGATAGAGAGACTTGGAGTACCCTCTCAGAGTTTGGTTAAGCTAAATATGAGAAATACAAGGCCAGAGGAGGATTATGAAAGAGTGTTATGGGGTGATTTGAAAGTAATGTTTGAACCTGACATAAAAAGTGAAGTATGGAGAAATCTACAAGGGTACAAAATGACTGTTTGGAAGCTGTTTGATAACTGTAAAGTGCACTTTGTGAGGTTTATAAATCTACATATCTTTATGTTGGTTGAGAAAAGATATCCCTTTACACCAATAACAATCTCAAACATGCTGAACAAAAAGCTTCAAGCTGACCGTTGGAATGAGATTTGTTATCAACTACTCAAAGAATAATGACATTTTCAGCCCCTCTAGTTATAAATTTCAGAAAGTTACGATATATACCCCTATGCATGAAAATATTTGCAAATTAAGTCCAAAAAGCCATGCAAGCTTATTTTAGGGTTCCAAATGATATTTGCAGGTTATAGCTTATTAGAATAAGCAAAAATAAGATGTTTTAACATAACAAAAGTTTAGAAAAAGGATTCGTTAGCTAGAAAATCAAAACGGGTCATTTTTAGGGTTTTAGTAAAAAACACATGGGTTTGAGGATTCAAGGCTTCAAACAAGAGTTTATATATGATCTAACAAACCTTATGAAAGATCTAAAACAGAATATGAGCTTATTGAACAAGATTTTGAGCTTACTTGAGCTAAAATGGGTCGAAATGGGGTTTTTGGGTTCGTACGCCTAGAAATGACTTCAAGGGCTTCTTTCTCTTGGTTCTTGGCTTCAATTCTGATCTTGGGGCTTCTCTTGATCTTCTACTACTGCTAGGGAATGGCTAGAACTCCATTTGAGTGTGTGTGTTTGAGTTTGAAGGATGAAATGAAAGGGTGTGTATGTTTCGGCTTATATAGGGGTGAAACCAACTTGGTGCCCAAGTTTCTTGGAGTAGTGGCCAAGGTGTGGGTAGAGTGGTGACTTATGAAGGCTATAGGGTGATTAGGAAGAGCTAGAAAAATAGCTAAGCAAGGTGTGGGGTGTTGGAGGGGGTTCGGCTACAAGAAGGTGACAAGGAGGTGACAAGACTAACTTGGTGGCCAAGGGTGGTGATGGAGGTGCTTGGTTGCTTTCTTGGTGACATGGTGGTGAGGTCATAGAGGTGCTAGGATGCTAGGTTGGTTTAAAATGGGTCAAAAATAGAATAAAAGGGGTGTCGGGTTTGGTTTGGTTTCGGCTTAGGATTTAGGGTTTTAATTCGAGTTAGGGTTAGGGTTTAGGATAGTTTAAGGTTTAGGATTAAGATTAGGGTTTAGGATTAAGGTTTAAGGTTTAGGATTTAGTTTTAGGGTTTAGTTTTAGGTTTAAAGTGAAATTAGGGTTTTAGGGTTTCGTTTAGGGTTTAGGGTTTTAGATTAGGGTTTTAGGATGACTTAGGGTTTAGGTTTAGGGTTTAGGAGTCATGCATTAAGTGTTTGTACCTTGTGTTAAAGTGGTGGTAAGAAACTAAAGTGATTTAGGAGGTAAAATGACCTAGTTTGGTTTTCTTGCATTATTGACTTGTACATTGGGCTTTAGAAAGTTGTAACTTGATTTAGGAGGGAAAAGATATTCAAATGTTGTGCATTGTACACTTGTACACATGTTTGAAGGCTTGCACATTTATTTTATATGTATACATTACATATAATTAGGGTTTTGATATAAACGTTAACGGATAAAGTCTATTTTGATATAACGTTGTAAATGGTACGTTAAATGGATAATGTACTTGGTAAAATGATATTAAGATATAGACTTGACACATTAGGATGTTTACATGATATAAACATAGATATAGATGGCATTGGTGGAGGTTGCGTGAGCTCGTTTACTTTAGAGATGCAAGTTACGTTGCATAATGAGATAAAGCAAAAATTTCCCTGTAAAAAGGTGATATATATATAATAGATGGATATTACAGTGCATCTAATTTAATAGATGGATAATTACATTGATGAAAATTACGGGTTGTTATATAGTATTTTTATATTAATTATAAAAATATATTTAAATATTATAAGACTCGATTTTATTAAAATCCGACACATTTGTTGTTATCATTCGTCGATCGAAACACTATAAAATAATTATGTTATATATTTAACATAATTTATCATCCGCTAGCTTTTGAAGAAACTTAAAAAGATAAAATCCTATCATTTAAACTATAACATATCACGTTACTTGGGAGTTTCATGTGAGGGTATTTCATTTGGGTAGACATTTTGACGAGTTGTTGGATTTACGATTTAAAGTGTCCTAGCTCCTCAAACGTTTACTACATAACCTCTGGATTATGATAGCCCGAACAATGATACGATGTTTTCACAAACTAATAAACCAAAATTATTTACGTTAAAATTTATGAAATAAAGTTTTGAAACAATCAAACTAAGACTTGACATATTTACCCCCGGTTGCGTGACGAAGCTGTTTACTTCCACTTGATTTACTTTTGCCATCAATCAGATTTCCCTGTTAAGGTGAGTTCATAGTTCCACCTTTACATGTTTTCTAAACTCCGTGGGGAGATACATGCTATAAACATGAATACAAGTATTTTCCAACTGTATGCTATCCTGATATATTATTGCCTAAGTACCTCTATTTGCCACAAGGCCCCACTATCATGAACCGTTAATTAGTTTGAGAAGTAAGCGCGAATGCCGTGAATAGATCTATTGGGACTGAACTTCCCTGTCCAGGTTCTGGTACATACATGGCCAACAGACGCATTTCATTTGAGGAACTCCGGGTGTTTGGCAAAGCACCCGCTTGGGGCAACAACTTATGAATAACATTTACTTAAGGCTTCGGTGTCATGAGCTTAGTGCAATAATATAATATTGTTTACCATTATAATTTTATTCGTTGCAATTATTACTATTACATTGACTTGTATTCAACTATTACATTTCAAACACTGTGAATTTCACTCAACCGTTTTGTTGATCCTTCTAGCATGTTTATCTCAGGTAATTGAGCAAACTATGGCACAGAGTGGCATTGGACTTGAGGACGTCCAAACTTGTTATCATTCAAACTTTATGTTTTCATATGTATTTTGGGACCTCCTGTTTGTAAAACTCTGATATAATATTGAATGATAACTAAATTTTTTAAAACGTCTCTTTTGAGTCGTTTTCTATGATTATGACTGTTGATTCATAAAGTAATACCCTAATTTAGCTTCCACTGCTATAGGTCAAATAAGGGGGTGTTACAGCCAATCTCGATCATATCTGATCATGATAGTTGATTTACGTCAAGGTTTTGACAGTCAATGCAAGAGGCATTAGGAACCCGTTTAGACATGAGTACGGCCTACCACCCTTAGAATGACGGTCAGAGTGAGCGTACAATCCAGACTTTGGAAGACATGCTTAGAGCGTACGTCCTAAACTTCGGGGGAAGTTTAGATGTTCATCTTCTATTAGGTTAGTTTATTTGTATAACCAATATTATTCATTATAGAGTAGTTTGCGTCGTTAGAGGCTATTGTATGAGTAGAAAGTGATGTTCCCCGAATTATTGGGCAGAGATTTGTAGAGGGTCACTGATAGGAAAGAGTTAGAACAAAAGAGACCATCGAAAGATCTCACAGATTAGAGAATAGACTTAAAGCGAATCTCGTGATCGCCAAAAAAGATTATGTCGATAAGATGGAGAAGCATCAAATTCAGTGTAGGTGACTATGTCTTGCTTAAAGTGTCGCCTTGGAAAGGTGTGGTACGCTTTGGGAAGAAGGGGAAACTACCACCTAGATTTGTTGGACCTTTTGAGATCATTGAGAAGGTAGGTCCTGTAGCCTATAGACTTAGACTACCTGAGGAGTTGAATGGTTTTCATGACACGTTCCACATGTCGAACCTTAAGAAGCGTTTGGCTGACCCAACACTACAAGTGCCCTAGACGAGAACCAAGTAGAGTGCTAAGTTTGGAATTTTGTAGAAGAGTACTGTGAGATCTTAGAAAGAAATTCAAGAAGCTTAAAGCGTAGTAGAATTTTTGCCATCGTCAGGTTAGGAATTCCAAACGAGGACCTAAATTCACCGAGTGGAACGTGAGGATCAGATAGAGACTTAAGTACCCGCATCAGTTTTTAGTGTTCTGTTCATGGCTGAATTTAGGGTCAAAAATCTTTTAAGGGGAGAATGTGAACCTGCCTTTTGTGATTGAATGTATCTAATTTTATACCTTACTATTTGACTTTTGTTAGATTTTGTAGAACGTTGTACCGTGTTGACGGCGGGTGGAGTTAAGGTGAAACTAGATTGAGGTGTTTTATGGTTATATGGTGTATAATAATCCTTTTTAGAGGGTATTATTATGTTATTTATGTTCCGGGTGGTTGACCTGTGAATTTTTGAGAAATGCCGAAAAACGAGTCACGACACGTCCGTTAATGTCCAAATGAGTTTTTGGGAAGTATAACGTGGAAATATATCGAGTAAATACTCTAAGTTATTGGAAAGTATTTTTAAGATGAATAAAAATGCTAAGTAACTTCGGGAAATATTTTTAGATCACGATTTTTGGGATTTAAGTAAACTCGACACGAAAAGAAGTCCCCGGACCCCTCTTAGATACCCCAACCGGTCGAACCCCACTAGGGAGCAAGAAGACCCTTTTTTAGCTTGGTGTTCTAGACCATGGTACACATATATTCTTTCAACAACACACATATCCTCATTTCTTTCACAACAAGAAAAATTGTTCTTTTTTTTCTCTCTTGTGTCTTGCTCGGCCGAACTCACACACACACACACAAACACTTTAAAATTTTTCCAACTTTGATTTAGAAGATGAAGGTTAAAGTCTTGGGTTGATTCTAGTGTTTGGGTTAACATTTAAACAACATTTGGGTTGTTTGGTTAGTGTCGATCTTGTTCAAAAGTGATGATTTTTGTAAGCATCTTATTTCAAATATTTTTATACTTTTGAATACCTTATGATACATAGATGTTAGTTTTACAAGTCGATCGTCGTAAAAATCAAAACTCGAAAATGAAATGAAAGATAATAAGGTGCGTTTGGTACGAAAATAAAAGAAAAGGAAAAGATGTTTTGTTAGTTTTGGTGTCGTGGTCGTGATGGTTAAAAAACATTTATTGCTAATTAGTCTATTTTGGATAATAGCTTATTGGGCTTATTTTAAGCTTTTTCGTAGCTTATTTTGAGCTTATAAGCTCACGACAAGATTGAAGAACACAAGGAAGGTGTTTTTGGTTATTTACCTTGTATGTCGTATATTTGTAGACTATTTTTATAGCTTATGGTGATAACCAAATACGATACGTAGCTTATTAGCTTATTTTTTTAAGCTTATGAATTTGGTTTTGGAGCTTTTGGGCTCACGGTCTAATAAGCCTCAATAAGCCGTGGCTTATTGAGTGCTTATTGAGGTCCGGATTATTTTGTTAGCTATTGTTTTGGACTTATATTTACTATTGGGCTTTGGTATTGGGCCTAAAGTATATATTATACGTATGAATATCTTAATGGTCATTTTAAGAGATTTGATGGACTTTTGGAAAGCGAAACATGTTTATGAATTTATTTTGGAAGTCGTTTGGGAAATACGTTTTGGTGAACATTGCGAAATATGGATTTTTGGTATTTTGTTGGAAAATGGTGAATTAGTGGAAAATTGTTTGAAATTAAGGTTTAAAACCTTGGAAAACGTTGTATAAACGTACGGGTCATGTCGAAATTTCGTAAAAAGTCTATACTTAGAATTTTTACTAAAAACGCGATTTTCAATAAAATAATAAAATATTATTATTTTAATAAATAGACTAAAAGACGAAAATTATATTTGTTCAAAACTTTTCTAAATTGTTTAGTATAATTAAACGTTTCGTTTCTTATAGCTTAAATAATAAATTAATGGAAATTAAGAGTACCGAATGGACTTACCGAGATATATATATATATATATATATATATATATATATATATATATATATATATATATATAATCTATAGATATATATATATAGTATATATATATAGTAAAATATAATACATATATAATATATATAATACTATTTAATTATTTTATATTTTTTTGAAACTTTTCTAAATTGTTTGGTATAATTAAACGTTTCGTTTCTTATAACTTAAATGATGAATTTATGGAAATTAAGTGTACCGAATGGAAGTACCGATATATATATATATATATATATATATATATATATATATATATATATATATATATATATATATATATATATATATATATGTATATATATATATTTATATATATATATATATATATATATATATAACTAATTATTATTCGAAGCTGGCAGGGACTACCTTCTGGGTAAGTACTGTGGAATCGAATAACTAACTTAGTAACTGTACTAACTCGCCTTTAAAAAAATAGTATAAATATATACTATACTAAGGTATGAGTTGGAAGTAGGGGTGTTATCGGGTCGGGTTGTAGGGTTATCGGGTTATTCGTGTCAGGTTGATTCGGGTTTTGGTGTCCCAAATATTGACCCTAACCCGACCCTATAAAATACCAGGTTATCAGGTTTCGGGTTAAAACGGGTCGGGTTGAATCGGGTTGTGTTGTCGGGTTGTTATCGGGTTGAACATGGAAATCACAATGGTCAGTGGCATATATATGGAACATTTTACAAAATAAAGCACAATGATAAGAATGCTTTAACAAAATGTTGTAGCTTCTAACAGAACCAAGTATTTCATTTTTAATAGAGATAAATTTTCATACATTGATAAGTATGTTCTAATTCGTTTACCTACATGATTGACAACAAAATCCAAGATTCTAAACTTGCTGATGTGATTTGGACAATACGAAAAATCTAAGAACATACCACTTATAACACAATAAGTTGCAACATGTGAAAGGGATTTCGGTTTTGTCAACAATTCAAGACAATTTGATTATGTCGAGAATAATATGGAGATGTCAGTATGTCACCTATGTCACTTAAAAAGATGGTCAAGGAGAGAAGCCACTAGTTTCTAAAAACAAGCCTAAAGAAACTTTTGACCAAGACAAAATTCTCTAAACCTTAAATTTCTTAAGATGTACGGCAGTAAAATACCATGAACCTTTAAGACTTTTATGTTTAATCATGCAAAAGCATAACAAAAAAACACTAGGTCCTCACAAAGAGTCACTTTATCTGAAATTTAAACAAGTTTCTACTTGAACAAGAGTTCTATTAACAGAAATTTATCGTTTGATACCAAGTACATAACTTTTTCCAAATTACAAAAAAAAAGTTACCCAACCCACTCTATCCAAACATATAATACAGTAACACGTAGGGATCACGTTTACACTGCAGAAATTTATGGTTTGAGACTACAGTACATAACTTTTTTTTGTTTGTTAACTACGTAGTTTACATATAATAAGTGTACTGGGCTAAAACTATTAATTTGAAGTGTTAATATAACAGCCACTTAGGGTTGTTATGTGTTGTTGGGTCTAAAAAAAATGAAAGGCTTATACATTTATCGGGCTGAACCCGAACCCGATAAAATATGAAAAATAACCTTAACCTGACCCTATAAGGTTATCGGGTTGGTCGGGTTGACCCGATAGACCCGATAAGACAAGTTAGAACCGAATCAACCCGACCCTATAAGGCCTTATCGGGTTCGGGTCAGGTCGGGTCAACCCATTTGACACCCCTAGTTGGAAGTATGATACTTTTGAAGTTAAGTTGTCAACCATCACACCACTGAAAACGTTAAGAATAACCGTACAACGCGCATCTGACCTCTATGCATCAAATCTGAAAAACTATTTTGGAAAAGAGTGTCTAAGTGGAACATTAATTGGACTAGGTTATGGCCGGACGTCGTTGCATTTGCATGTGTGATATTGAGTTTGCGGCCAGACACCTTTGCTTGAGGTGAGTTCTCGTAGCCTCACTTTTTAAATCTTTTCCGTTGGGAGAAAATGATACTCAAATGTGTTTTGAACTGTTTTCTGAACTGTGCGAAATGTGGTTTTGTTTTTGGGACAATTTATGTGCTTATGACTGTTATGTGAATATTATGTGGTATGATTATTCTTGCATGCATCGAGGTGCATGGCAAGGTGTGAACCAATAAGTACACAAAAATGCATTGTATATGTTTGTATTGTAAATTGTGTCATTCAGGTAACGGATATTGCTCAAAAGACAAAAAAAATGCCAAAACGAACAAAACCAAGCAACGGGGAATGAAAGAGCACGGAAAACCGAAGCCGACGGCGTATACATCCTTAATGGGCTAACCCGTACCCACTTATTGGGATGGGCCAGTCCATTAACATGTTATCCATACTAAGCATTTTTATAAAAATCCATAAATACTTGTGCTTATTCCAATCCTGGCCCAAATCATAAAACCAAACCATATTTCCAGCCCAAGTCTAGTCCTGTCATAAAACATATTTTAAGTGTCAACATTTATTGTGGCACATCTCTCCCTCCAGATTCGTTTTTAACTACAAATAATTTAGTGGCGGGTAAAATCAATTTACCCAATCCCTCGCTCTTATATGCTTCTAGAAGCCTTATCCCTAACACTCTCTGACACTCAAAATGACACGCTGGTAATACTATAAGTTGTGATTAGTGGATGAGATATGGCATTAAATCCAAGGGCTCTAAATGATTGCGTGGAGAATAATCAAGATTGAAGGGCCAGGATTGGTTGATGAGGAGCGTCCTAGGGTTCTGGATCCTTCCTCTGAAGGCTATATAAGGAGGCCTCCTCACACACTTGAAGAATGTCTAGTTTTTAGCTTTAGCTTTAGCTTATTGTAGTAACTTTTAGCTTATTGTTTTTATTTTAATGTAATTTACTTTTCATCAGCTTATACTCTCTTTAAAGATTAATAAAATTCAGTTTTCATTTAAATTGTGTTCTTAAATTCTGTTTTTACTTTTATGAAATTATGGTTTGAATGTGTTTAGATAATAGCTAATAAGCTGAATAAGCTCCTTGTTTACTTCATAAGCTAGCTATCATTCAGTTAAGCCTTAAAAAGCTTAACTGAATAAGCATTCACTTCAAATTTCACCACAAAAATACCTCAGCTCTAATTATGGAAGTTAAGCCAAAAAGGGAAGGGCTTATGGACAATACCAGCTTGTTTTTAACAAGCTGGAGCTTGTAGAAAAAGCTCCTTTGAGCACTTTAAGTCCCTGTATAGCTAGGACAAAGGTACTTCTCATTTTTTACTTTTTAGCTTTATTTTTCCTTATTTAGCTTATTCGCGTGCCTATTATGCTTAATTCTGCTTATTGTTTGCTTATTTGTACTTATTCTGTCCTAAACTAGTTTAATATGCTTAGTTTATAGCTTAGTTAAAGTTTACTTTAGGATTTCATATAATCTATCCATTTTATAGTCAAAACTGCTCATTTGCTTATCTCATTATTAAGTGCTTATTTCTCTTTAGATATTGCTCATTTGTCTCTTATATGCTTAGTGCTTAATCTGTTTTTAAAATTAAAAGCTTATTAAGGTCTTTTATAGCTTAAAACTTAAGTTTCAAAATCTAAAGGAGCGTTTGGGTTAAGCTTCAAAATGGGTCAAATAAGGTTTAATGTTGTTTTTGGTTTGTGAGTTAGTTTCATAAGCTCAAATAAGGTCTGAGTAGTGGTTTTTATAAGCTAAAAATTAGTTTTATTAAGTTTTCTAGTTTACTATTATTAATAGTTTAAGTCTGCAGGATTTAAGTTTGCTCAATAAGCTTATGGGTCAACTTTCTTAAAAAGGTATTTGAGGATGGTTGTTTATGTTCTATATGTGATTCCTAATGCATCAATTCATACTGTTTAAAGATTAAATGATGTTGGAAAACCCCTTTTTGCAAAATCAGTCATGCTTGTTCATCAAATTTTCTAAAAAGGTCTCACATTGCAGACTAAATTGTAGCCTTATTTTAGCTTTACTTAATTAACTTTTGATTATTCCTAGCTTATTTTAGTCTTAAGATAATCTATTTTTAGGTTTTAGTTGGTTAAAAGTCTTTTTGAGTCTTAAAATTGGTCTGCAAGTAGTCAATTTTTTTTCTAAAAAGCCAAAAACAAAGTAGTTTAGTCTGTCTTTTTAAAATCCTTTTTCTAGCTTAACCTTTTAGCCAGTTTTCTTAAATTCATCTTATTTGTGTTCATTTAGATAAGTACTTAATCTATTTTTTCTTTTTGGTTTTTTATAAGTGCTTAATGGTCCTTAAAACTTAGCCTAAAAAGTGGTCTTAGTCCTTAGAATCTGATTCCAGTGTCTGATGTCTTAACGGCTATTCAATACTTTGTAGCCTATAATTTTAGCTTAGTTTTGATTCTAGGTGCTTATTAGGTTTATGTCTTGGTCTGTTTTAGCTGTTTAGTCTTTCCTTTTGCTTATTGTGTCCAAATTAAGCCAAACAATTTTAGCTTATTTAGTCCCCGTATTAAAAACAAAAACTGTCATCTTTAAGCTAGCTTTTTCTAGCTTATTTGTGAGTTTCAGCAAAAAGTTTATTTATTAAAAGTGCTTATTTAAGTATTAAAAAGCTTTTTCAAAAATTAAATTTGCAAAATAAAAATGTTGGGAGTATAGGAAGTCCCAGGTTCGAAACCCAGGACCTCAACCTTGAACTCAACAACATTTTAACACACAAACACTACAATTGCGCCATTGTTCTTTAGCGTTAGAATCTTGGGGCCATTTGGTTTTATTTTAAAATTTAAGGGAGTTTTGCCTTTTTAAGCTATTAGCTTTTGGCTTAATTTCCAAGCTTATTGAGATTTAAGATGGTAGACTCCATTTTATTTTCCTAAGTTTTTAATGTTTCAAAAGTACTTTCCCTGAATTTTTTTAGATTTTTATAAATTAGTTTAATATTTTTTATAATATTTTTAGATTAAAACAGTTTTTAATTCATAAAAAATAAAATAAAAATCAAAAAAATATAATTGTTTTTTCTAAAATTATTTTTAATCATTTAGGACTTTTAGAAATTAAATTTGCATTTTTAGGGCTTAACTTTGATTTATTTGCTTAATTAGTCGCGTTTTAGGATTCTCGTTATCGTTTTTTAGCTTTAATCCTTAGTTGCCTTATTTATTTGCTTGCTTTTATTTGTTTTTGTGTTTCATAAGTAGAAATAGAATCAAAAACCTAAAATATTGATTATTCAAATCACGCGATCACAAACTTAATCTACGATTCTCAATTCACGCTTCGTCGAGGAAACGACCCGGGAGGTTTTGAACTTTACTTTGGTTAAAAGTAATTTTCTAAAAATCTTTTGCAATTCTTACTATATTATAATTGATATTCTCCTTATATACGTATCGGGACGAATCAATTTTTGGCGCTGTTGCCAGGGAGGTGTGAAACGAATATCGCGTTGAAGTTGAAGATTAGTATTTGAAGACCCTTCCTCGTGAAGTTATCATTTTATTATTTTCTTTTATATATAAAACTATAAAAATACAAAAATATTTTATTTTTCTCGATTATTTTTGTAGATTTATTAGAAAAATTAAAAATACTTTTCCTAAAGTATTGAAAAACAAAAAAAGAAAAAAAATTGAAAAACAACAAAAAAAACCGTTGTGTCACTTGTGAAATCAGCTCACCTTTAGATTAAAAACTTTAAGAGAGGTATAAGGAGGGTTGATCCTACGAACTTCGACTCAAAGGAGAAGGTTTTTAAAACGCTTCGCGCTTACCCACTCCTCCGCTTCTTTGTGCGTTTTCTAAAGAGGTACCGTACACTTGTTCGATTATCGGTTACAAAAATATTTTTCTTTTTATTTTTCTTATTTTATTTTTAGTGCATGCGCACTCACTCTTCATTGCATTTAATTGCCGAATCTTCCACGACTCTTAAATGTCGTAATCGTAGACATTCCAAGCAAAGAGTCGAACCGTTTTCTCTTGAAGAGACTTTCGTAGTTACGATGGCCGTCAGCGTACTATGGCGGAATTACTCCAAGCACCCACCGAGGGTTACGGAGATGCTATCGTTATTCTCGCTATTCTCGCAGAGAATTTTGAGCTTAAACACGGTCTTCTTAATCTTGTAACTTCAAAATAATTTTACGGATTTGAGAAAGAAGATCCTCATGCTCACATTCGTTGGTTTAACAAGATTACTTCCACGATTAAGTATAAAGATGTGCCTAATTCGTCGATTAAGCTTATGCTTTTTCCATTTTCTATCAAGGGGGAAGCCCGAATTTGGCTCGAAAAAAGAACCCTTCGTTACTATTCTTATTGGTGGATCTTGTTTCTAGTTCATTAACCCAATTCTTTTCCTCCTTCAAAATAAATCTCCGAAATGCAATTACAAATTTTCAACAAAAGTTTGAGGAAACGTTTAGTGAGGCATGGGACCATTTCAAGGATCTCCTTCGTTAATGATATGCTTTGTCATGTTAAGACCTCGCCTCCAGAGACCGTTAAAGTAGTTTCTGAGAGTTGTGTGACTTAATCCCTACTATGAGTGTCTTGCTGCCGATGGCAACACTTTCAATGCTTCTGCAGCCGTAGCAACCTATAATCAGAATCAAGGATATCGTCCTCAAGGAGACCCGAATTATCGTGCTAGCAATCAAATGGGACCACTTGGTTTTCCTTTCTGTGCAAAATATAATCAAAACCACTGTTCAATTCAAAATCTCAAGGTTATAATCAAAACCGAGAAAGTAATTTCAATCAAGGTAACTAGAATTATCAAGCTCCATTTGGACCTTCAAACGATCTCTCAAACTACATGAAGGCAAATGACGTTAATATGAGAGTAATGCAAAATCAAATAAGCAATATGAGGTCGGAATTAAAGAAATAGATGAATACTACGTTGACTAGACAAAACAATGCGTTAAATAATGAGTTAAAGAATGAGTTAACGAATGTTATTAAGAACATGATGAGTAGTTTTTTTCAAATGAATACCGCTTCTTCTTCGGGTTCGGGATCACTTCTTAGCAACACCATTGCTAAACTGAGAGGTGACTTGAAAGCAATCACCACCGAAGCGGTTATTTTCTTATGATTTTTTTGTTTGGTGTTTTTTGGGGGGGTGTTTGTGTTTTCACAAGTTTGGGTTGTTTTTTTAGGGTGGTGTGTGGGGGGGGGGGGGGGGGGGGGGGTGGGTGGGTTTTTGGGGGGGGGGTGTGTTTTTTAACCCACACTTTTTTGTGTGTGGTGGGGGGGGGGGGGGGGGGGGGGGGGGGGGGGGGGGGGGGGGGGGGGGGGGGGGGGGGGGGGGGGGGGACCTCCATTTCCACCTCCTTTTTCTCATATTCACAAGGTGGTGGAACGAGAAACGAGGTGAAAAGGAAACGGTACACCACAGTACTAAAAACATCCAACTTCGGTAGTCTAAACTCTAGTTCAAATGTATGAGCTCTTGTTGACTCTAAGCCTAACCGTTTATATCTTGATCCTCAGAGATACAAGCAATAGCTCCATGAAAGATGATAACTAGCTTTAAAATTTTGTTCGAAATTTTCAGGGAATTACATTTCGAGCTCAAAAGGTTTTTTTTCGCGGATGCTCTTTTAATTGCGAAATATGATTCAATGTTTAAAAGTTCCTTAAATAAAACAAAGAAAAATTGTATGACTTAGCCAACCAGGTGAAATGAGAATTGTTCGGGGTTATCTAAAAAAGTTACCCGAAGAAAAATTGGAGACACCCTAAAAAAATTATATACCAATTAAAAACTCCTCTAGAACTATAACTCAATTCTAAAATTTATAAATCACACATAATCCACAAACCAACTTCCTCATCATTCAAACCCAACTCAAACTAAATAATAATTTTTTCAATTAGTCCTCATACACTACCACTAAACAATCTCAGAATAAAATACCCATACTTCCATAAACCCAATATTGTAATTTTTGCTGAGCATTCAACTACTATAATCAACATATAATCAAAAATAAATATTTTTATTTTGCATATATATTGAATTTTTTATTTTTTTTTTAACTAATAATTTATTCTTTAATTAATTTTTGATTTATTATTTTCGTCTTAGATCTATCATATGAAATGTTACTGTATTAGTTTAGTATGTAATACTCCAAAATCTCCATTATTTATGTGGTGATCTTTACCTTTAGAATGTATATATATTTGATATATTATATAGTTGCTCGCTCTCTATAAGAAGAGGGTGTTGATTTACTCTACCTACTATCGTTACGCAAACACCTCTCCGCAGCTCTCGCATCGCTCGACTAGCGCTTTTTTGTTCCACCTACCTCATCTATCGCTCTCGACGCTATCTCACTCTACGTCGCATCTCAAGTATACCATCACACAATGTAGCATATACTCTAACTTGCATCCTCACAGCCACAATTACCATACTATTATTTTATTATACATCACAATATTTCAAACAAAAAATTCAATAACACCATATTCCAACCCACACTACAAAATCACAATCCAAAAAACTACATCATTAACCCAAATCACACCCAATTATTTATATAATTAATACTTCCAAAATTAATAAATCAAATCTATACAAACAAATAAAACAAACAACTCTACAATCATCATCTCCAAATTAACTATTTATCCCAACAACAAACTCCAAAACCATCTCTCAACCATACTACATACATACACCAAATATATTAAAAAAAAAACCAACACACAACACAATAATAACCACATTATCAATATCAACTTAAAAACCTAACCTCCATTACACATCAAAAACTCCTTCCTTCCACTCAAAACCCCCAACCCATACCAAATAAACACCCCAAACACTAATCCTCCCCTATCCAAACACCCTTAACAGCCCAATCCCCCATTTCACAAATCATTTCACCCACACCTCCCAACTTTCACTCCCACTAAAAAATACCACCCACTCCACAACATTCCTCCTCAAACCCCCCCTTTCAACAACCCATCCCTTACCCACTCCTCAACCTTTAACACCCCTTCCTAAACCCCCAACAATCATCTTCATATACAAACCCCCCCTGTGTGTATAGCTACCACCGTGGTCCTGTGACATGTCGCCGCAATGCTGAACTGTAATCTGTGTGTCAATATACTCCAAGTAATGATACCGTGTACTCATTGCATACCGCTATTGATGTATCTCCTCTTGTATAGTATGTGCCTAGAATCTGAGAGATGTAATACCTGTGTCCATCTAGATCCCTCATCGCAATCGTGCTAGTCACCTGTCTGTTTTTCAATACTATCTGTGACTCAAATTTAGAACGAAAATACCTCTGTATCCCGCTAAGCTCATATATGCTCAAACTAGCGAATCTCTCTAGACTCCATATAATATAGACTCGCCACTAACTGACTTCATCTGCCGATCCCTCCCACCCGCTCGAATCAAACATACAGTCTGTGCACCTATCCTATGACCTCCTGTGCATCACTCACGTGCTCCACTATGTGTCATCTCTTCACTACAGTTAAGACTGACATACCAGAATCTGACATTATTCTGAAGCACTTCAATAATAAAATAGTCCCCCTAGACTGTGTATAGTATCTACGAACCACATCAGCACTACAAGACAGCCGTAAACATGCTGTATCGACACCTAGAATAACACTAATTCCTCAGTCAGTTCACATAGAAATCATCCCTATTTAAATATCAATTTAGAATATCACACCTGCACTGTTGTAGACGCTAGTCACTGTGGTCTCTGTAGATAGAATATTACTCGCTCATGGGTGACATAGAAGTCTGTATATCATGTAGTTTTATCCCACTTACTCGTGTTCGATATTCACTAACGACTCCCGCTCACCACCATCGACTATGTATCGCTCGAAACTATATAGTATGAAGGTGTGCCAAACACAGTGAATCCGAGACGTAAAGTATTTATAAGTGTGAGAGGTCTACAGAGAGACTTGAAAAATATATATTTTCAATCAGAACGAGCCCTAACTCACTACTGTGTCGCCCTAACAGCATACCGACTACATAACTCTTAATCCTAGATAATATGTATAGATATTTATAAGTAATGAGCATATATAGTATTGGTGTATATGATGCTGTAAAAGTTGCCTCTAACTATGAACATGGTGTAATCAGTTATCTCGACGCGTACAGTTTTAAAAGGTTCACGTCACTGTATATGATGAAGACGTATGATGTTTGTTGCCATGGGAGTTGTGGTCGGCGATCGCAGACGGTAGAGTTTGAGAAGTTAGAATGTTGTACTTTAGATCTCTATAGACTGTTATAGTATCATAGTCACTAGAATTATGATATCTTTGCATGTTTATCTAATAGTGCAGTTAAACTCTTCGAAGTTAGTTTGGAGATAGTAGCGCGCCTCAGCACGATGTAGAGAACTATTCACACTACTCTTGATTGGCAGATGAGCTCAGTTACATGTTGATAGGGTGTATTATTTCTGGTATTTGTGATATGTGAGCAAAAACCATAACCGAACAATAGACCCATAACCTGGCCTCCGCACACGAACTCGACACAACATACTGATTAGTTAGCTCCTAATATGTATTTACATATAGCTTCTTATCAGCACCATATCTATTGTGATCTACACTCCCGCTACCAGCTAAATCTGGCACACTGTGCATAACGCTCGCTCCTTGCACACACTCATGTCCTTCCAACACACAGCCTAGCCTATGCTACACAGACCCCCCCACGCCCCTCACAGATTCTCTCCCCGCAGTTGACCCACCACCCCGTATCTCGGCGCTCCCCCAATTACCATTCTGCCCAAATCTTCACTGTGCGTCCCGCTAAGCTGCATACGCCCGGTAGGTTCAGTCTTGGGGCAAGTAAGACCAAAACATTTTCCAGCCGAATTACACTATGCTAAGTAGGACAATGACGGATGATCAAGACTTTACACTACTACAGAAAAAGAATTTTATAGCGTGGTGTATGCTTTCGGAGAAAATTTAGCCTTAACTAGTCTTATCAAGGGACCTGGGTTACAGCCACTCGGCTCTTAAGTATCTTCTTGCTAAGCAAGATGCTAAGCCGAGATTGCTCCGGTGGATTCTCCTACTCCAAGAATTCGATGTCATTATTCGTGATAAAAAAGGAGCGGAGAATCTCGCGGCTCAATCATTTGTCTAGATTAGAGAACCCTCATCAAGGTGATCTCGAGAAAAAAAAGTAAATTACCAAAACATTTCCTCTCGAGACCCTTGGAATGATATCTTTTCATGGTGATTCTAGTACCTCATGGTTTGCCGACATTGCAAATTACCATGCAAGGAATTTCGTTATAAAAGGGATGTCGTCCCAACAAAAGAAAAAATTCTTTAAGGATGTTAAGCATTATTTTTGGGACGAACCCTACTTGTTTAGGATTTGTGCAGATCAAATGATTAGATGATGTGTTCATGGCCAAGAAGCCGTTGATATCCTCAGGGCTTGCCATAATAGACCCACCGAGGGACATCATGGTGCCAACTACACTGCTAAAAAAGTCTTTGATTCCGGTTTCTATTGGCCGACAATTTACCGCGATGCCCACGACATGGTTAAGTCTTGTGACTCATGTCAACGTCAAGGAAAAATCTCGCAAAAAGACGAAATGCCTCAAAATGTAATCTAAGTTTGCGAGATCTTTGACATGTGGGGCATCGATTTTATGGGACCGTTCCCGTATTCTCGAGGGAACAAGTACATTCTCGTGGCCGTTGACTACTTGTCCAAATGGGTTGAAGCAAAAGCGCTCCCCACTAATGATGCCCGAGTCGTCATTAAATTCTTAAAATCTCTTTTTGCCCGATTTGGAACTCCTCGTACTATAATTAGTGATCGTGGTACTCATTTTTGCAATGACCAATTCGCGAAGGTCATGCTTAAATAGAGTTACCCACCGTCTTTCTACCGTGTATCATCCATAAATAAGTGGACAAGTGGAGGTTTCAAATCGTGGTTGCCACAAGTTTTTGTTTAGTTTCTGTCTTAACTAGCTTATTAGGTTCATATTTAGTAGTTCATAGCTTATTTAGGTTAGGTACTAGCTTATTTTAGCTTTTCATAAAAAAACCAAAAATATTAAAAAAAGCCTAAGTAGCTTTTTCATTGTGCTTTTTCTTAGCTTAATTGGATTTCAAAATGCTTTCTGTTTATTGTTTTAAGAAGCTTATAAGCTGAGCTTTAAGTAGGAATAAGCTAGATTGCCATAAGGATCCATTTGCTTATATAGAAATAAGCTCAAAGTTGTCTGTTTGGCTGTTTGCAAACAAGGAATGTGCAAAATTGCTTATTTGAAATCTCAGCTTATGGCTTATCCTTTTAGCTTATTTCCAGCCTAGATTAGCTTATTAGGATAGATTTATAATAGTGATAGCTTATTTAGTTTAGCGTCTAGCTTAATCAAGATTTCTAGCTTCTATAGTTGTGTTAAAAGTTAAAAAAATGGTTAAGTGAATTCTGTCTTATTTTTAAGCTATTTTCTAGCTTATTAGTGATTTAGAAAAAAGTTGATTTCACAAAAGTAGCTTATTTTTATCTGCTTTATAACTTTGTTTTTTTGGTTTTAGCAAAAAATAAAAAAAAGGGGAAGGAGGGAAATTGTGAGAGGGTAAGGCTCGAACTCACAACCTCGACCTCCCTCAACCCTTTCATAGCACTCAACACACCACCACACTAACAACTACGCCCTTAGGACTTTTACGTCTCAAGGTGCATTTAAAAACCTTTTAACTTTTTTTTGAATTTTAGTAATAATAAGCATTTCGAATGCTTATTTGATTTTTCCTGGCTTATTTAATTTAGCTCTTTAGGATTTCTTATTTTTCCTGAATCCTGCTTATCATAAGTTATTTTTAGAAATTTTCTAGGATTTTTAGCTTAAAGTTTTATATTTTTCTTGAATTAATTTTGTTTAAAACATTAAAAAATCATAAAAAATAGAAAAATAATCGAAAATATAATTTTATTTTTTATAATTTTTTTTTATCATATTCTAGGCTTAGGTTTGAAATTTACTTTCGTAGGGTTAGTATTTTGAAAGTTCACTTTTTAAAGAACGGGATTCGATTCACGTTCTCGTTTTCTTCGTTTTTTAAGCTTTAATCACTCTCCTTTTAGAATTTCCTTAACATTTTCTTTTAAATAGTCATTTAGGATTAGAAAAAAAAATTAGAAAAGCATTTAGGGTTTAATTTAGTTCAATTGTTTATTTGTCGCGTTTTCTTAATCCCGTTAAAGTTTTTTGTAGTTAGATTTAATTGTGCCTTTATTTGCTCACTATTAAGATTTTAGCAAACAATCATCTCCAAATCAATTCAAGTCATTGTCCAAATAACAAACGAGGTCTCAATTTCATAAGTCTTTGGGAAAACGACCTGGTAACCCGATTAAACGTATAGTATTTTTGTAAGATTTCTCCTACTACCTTTGTCCTCAAGGGTAGTTTTGGAATTTTTTATACTTTGGTATTATTACGTATATATACCATCGAACGTATCAAAGGTACACATCGAGGTTTTGTCAGTGTTGTGGGGAAATAGACTCCTGGACCATGGTCGGCTCGCATACCGATGTGGCAGTTGTTAAAAGACCACAGGACTTGAAATTTGGCTATAATAATAATAATAATAATAATAATAATAATAATAATAATAATAATAATGTAATAAACCGAAGCCGAAATAAGACTTCTGGATCATGGTCAGCTCGCATACCGATGTGACAGTTATTTAAAGGATGGAGGTAATAATAATAATAATAAAAATTGTGGGCTGATAAAAGTTTACTCCCTCTTGCCGGCTCACAACCGATGTGGCAGTCTTCTAAATAAGGCACATAGTAATAATAATCCGAGACTGATAAAAGTTTGTTGCATGTTGTCGGCTCACAATCGATGTTGCAGCCTTCTAAAAGGTCGAGGAATTCACCGAGGTCGAAATAAGACTCCTGGACCATGGTCGGCTCGTATACCGATGTGGCAGTTGTTTAAAGGACCGAGGTTTAATAATGTTGCTATAATAATAATAATAAGAATAAAGCTAAATTTTAACTCCGGGGTTATCTAAATAAAATCTTTGTCTCGGGACTCATAGTTGAGTTGTTTTGGATGAAATAAAAAGGATAACCCCTAAATCATGTGAATTTAGAATCTTAATGTGGACTTTATTTTCACCACATCGTCTCTTTAGGAAAGGATTTCAAACTATTAATGGTCTAAACCGGGTTTACTTTATTAATAAGGACATAATTTATTTGTCACCAATAATAATAAAATCCTTAGAGGAAATTAGGAATAAGGGAGGAAAAGTAAGTACACAATTAGCTTTTATGAGTAGTGTTAGCATTATAACTTGTATTTTACAATGATCTTGTTTTTAAGCTTGGCTTGGAGAGGTGAAAGTCGGGGATGATGAATTTATCCATTTGGACACTTTTTGTTCTTTTTGTTCCGTGATCCTCAAAGTTATCAAAGAATAATGAAAGCAATACATTATGTCACACATGAATAAGTTGTAAGTTGTAAATTATGAAGATCATAAATATGAAAAAAATTCTTTGAAAATGGAAAGCGGGGTGCTTTAAAACTTATGATTTCTTAACTTTCCCTACAAAAGACTTTGCTACTTTTCAAATGATTAGTTTGGGGAGGTTTTGAGGTATTTGGTTTTAGAGCATGTAATATTGCGTGAGGACATGGCAATCACTTAGTTTGGGGAATTTTGATATGTGAGAAACCGCATATCCTTTTTATACTAAAAATGACCCTAAAATGATCAAATTGTGCAAATTATGCTTGTATATCGCTTGTTTTGTCATTTGTGATGCGTAGGTACGACTATTAAAAAAATCATAAGAAAACGGCCAAAACCGGGCAAAAACAAACATGAGACGGAACGAGTACACAAGAGCCGGATGTTTTATAGCAAAAAGGTCAACAAAAGTTAACCATGGTCAACAATGGTCAACCCACAAGATGACAAAAACCCTTAAAACCCCAAAACAACCCTTAATGTTAAACTATTTTCACAAAAAGTCCAAAATCAATAAAACCGTTAGTCCTTAAAACTAACAAGGACTAACGGTTGTTAAATTTTAAATATATTAACCCTTTACCAATTACCCGAGCTCAAAATAAAAACAAATGGCCCAAAACCTTTTTATATAAGCCCAAGTTAACGCCTCATATACCCGGGTCAAATAGAAATCAAATGAAATAAGAAATTAGGGCGTGGGAAAAACAGTTTTACTATTTACCCGTCTTCCCCATTTCACCCTCTTAAAATTAACCTTAATTAAAAGGCAATTAACTCGTTTGACATGGCTCTCAAAGATGCTTAGTACAATGCTCTAGCTCAGCATAAGAAGACGTCACCAAAAGACTATGATTGGTTGATCTTACACAAGGAATGACACGCGTGCTCAAAAGAAACACACCAAAGGAAGGAATTTTGCACTAAAATCCATGTAAAAGAAGCACAACCTTCCAAAGTTATGGGATTCCCAGCGTGGCAATCCGTGTGCTCAATTTCCATATAACTTCCACAAAGCTTGATCCAATTATTAGATGAAATGGAAGGTTGAGATTAAAAGGAGTGTATGAAGACCTGGAACCTTCCTCTCAAGCCTATAAATAAGAGGCTTCACTCTCTCACAGAAGCATCTAGTTAGCTAATCTAGGAGTAGTTTTAAATAGTAGCTTTAGAATAATTTTTAGCTTATGCTTATTGTATTGCTTTTAAATTATGCTTTTAATTAATGTAATTTCCTTTTTCAATCTTGTATTCAGCTTTATCATTAATAAAAGTTTAAGTTTACTTAATGTGCAATTGTCTTTTCATAAGTTTACTTTTATGCAAATGGTTTGAATATGCTTTTAATACTATTCCATAACCTCAAATTGTTCATAAGCTACATAAAAGCTCTTAATACTTGAAAACTTAATGGAATTGGATGGCTGCTCTGAGTTTTCAAGTAGGTAATAGTACTTGATGGTCAAGTGTTAGGATTAGACTAGGATTTGGAATTTAGCTTAAGCTAAAAGCTTAAGCTGCATTTATAAGCTCTACTTAGAGCATACACCTCTGTTTAGCTGAGGTAGAGGTATTCTCCTTTTTACATTTCTCTATTTACTATTTTGTCTATTTACATTCTAGTTATAATCTGCATTTTAGCTTAATACTGTTCATTATCTGCTTATTGTTTATTTCTGCTTAATAATGCTTATTACTCTTGTTTAATGCTTATTTAGTTTATTAGATAGTATTAATCTTAGTCTGCTTGTTATAATTATAAAACTGTCATAAAAAACCAAAAAAATAGTAGCATAATCTGTTGGTTTGTTTTTCTGGCTTATTAGTTTGCTTAAATCTGCTTATTAGGTTGTCTATATCCTCATCTCTTCACAATTTAACCGAAGACGATTCCGACGAATTGAGCGCCGGGACATCGCTCCCTAAAGTGGTAGTACTTTAACAACCCGAATTTAAGATCAATGTTTAGACCAAGCCCTATTTGTATTTTCTAATTTTTGTAGAAATCATTTTTATTCTTTTTACTCGACTTGATAAAAATCATCGATTTTAAAACTTCCGCGAATCGTACAATTTAAGTTTACCCGTTTTATCGATCGAGAAATCAACGAAAGTCCTTTATTCGTGTTTAGCCAAAACCGCGTCAAAGAAATAGTGATTTTACATCAAATAACAAGTTAAATAGGTTATTGGGCTCAGAAACAAAATAATACAACAAATTAACAAACAAAAGCCCAACCAAGCCCACCCCTATATAGGGGTCCGGTTATTAGCTAAATCAAACGCACCCTATATATATATATTTTTTTTTTCTTACTCAATTTATGAAAGGATTTAATTAAACTAGATATAATCTCTATATAACTCCTAAACCAATTCAAACTTCATTATAAAACACACACACAAAGAAAATCGTTCCTCTCCTTCCTCTCCCTTATTGGTTCGACACAGACATCACAAGAACACCAAAAATCATCCACCAAAAATTCAATTATTCACTTCCATCCTACTCTAATATCATTCCTACATAAAACCCCATCAATCTTTCCTATTAAAATTCATCATGCATCAAGTATTAAAAAGTTCATGATTTTATTAAACTTTTGATTATTGGGTTTTTAATCTAATTGGGTACAATTAAAGTATCAAGGGTTTGATAATAAGTGTTTAATCAAGATTTGGAGCAACGAAATCAAGATTTGGGTTCGGTATTGGTCCTCTTTGTTCACGGCAGCAAAAACACAACCCAAAGGGTTGTTGTTTTGATTTTTCTTTCCATTCTATTATGCTTGTAAGCCTCATGTTCTATCTTTCTATTGATTTAATTTTTCTTTGAATGCATGAGCTTGATTTTGATCTTTTATAAGCATGCATGTTCTTAATTCATTTGATTCTTAGTTGATCATGAACATCATATATTGATGATTTAGATATGTTTATGAGATATATTAAGGCATTGCATGAGGTTAGATTGTGATTTGAATGAGTTTTGATTGAGTTTTGAGATAGATTTAAGGGCTGTTTTAGATCAGTATGTTGTCGGGCGTGTTACGAAATATTTTTGGCTTATGGCCTACTGGGAAATTACATGGTTGGATAGATTTATGTCTTAACTACATGTGGCTAATTGGATGGGTTATCAACTCCTCCGGATGAGGGAGTTATGGTCGTTTTACGATTGCTAGTCAAATCTGGAATATTGTTTGGAAAATGAGTTAAACTCTAGATTAATACTCTAAAATGTAGGATAGGAAGTATAATCTCAGTATTATACATCTTAATCTAACTTCTCCAAGTGGATTAACTTTAATAGCTATCACCGTTTGGAAAATACGTCAAAATTAGTGTTTGGTAGAAAATTTTGAGACTGCTGCAGACCAGCAGTATAAATGGGTGAATTGCAGCAAACTTTTTGTCTAATAAGGTCTTTATTATTTGATGGGATTTTAGAAATAAGTTCAAAGTACATGTGTCGAGTTGGCTAGAGCCATATCTCCTATGGATGAGTGAGATATGACCGATTTACATAAACTAGTCAGTTCTAAGCTACTGTTTGAAAAAGGGATTTAACTCCAGTTTTTTACACTAAAGTGTTGGGTTTTTAAAACATGGTTAAACACTAGACATCATAAGCTTTCATCTCTTTTAGATTCAACTTGATTGCTATCATAGAATATGATTTATGGCCAAAACCGTAAGCGTTATAAATTTAGCGAACTTGCTGTTTTGAGTTATGATTAGTAAAAACTCATTTCCCGTGGATTGGTAAATGTTTTGATTAAAAGGCCTAATGTTTTGGAAAATAGACTTAAGTATCTTTCCAGTGGTGAAAGCCCCATCCTTGTATCTTTTATAGGTTAAGAGATATGGTCTTGTAAAGTTGACTAAAAATTCAGCAACATAGTTTTACGCCTTTTCTTGAGAAATAAAAGTGCGGCCACATAGTAATAAGATAAGAATCGCTAAGCGAGACTTAGTAGACACTTAATGTAGTATAAGTGCAGGTTGTATACCAATTTGGGGATAAAAATACTTCGGTTAAGTTATAATGCAATGCCATGCATATCTCGGAAACATATCTCGTGATCATTCGATTTATTTTTACGTATCGATCTTCTTTATCATTCTAAGCCGCGTCACATCTTTTAGGTTGTGCTTAGACGCTTCTCGCTCGTCCGATGATTCATCTACTTCTGGTCTTCATCACTCCTCGGTGAGTTCATAGCCCCATCTTTTCTTCTTTAATGGTTTTCATAACTATTTTCGGGGTGAGAATACATGCTTGTTTTACTAAGCAAAATTATTGATTCCAATTTCATAAGCGTTACATGAATGTTTTTACTAAAGATTTTACTTGCTTTTCACATGATTTCTAATACATGTTTGATACATGGTTGTTTACCATTGAATTTATTAAAGCTTAAATTGCTTACTAAATGATTTGAAATCATTGTTTATCTATTTACAAAACCGTGAGTTTTGAACATATACTTGTTTTAAATTAGACACAAGTGCTTGAAGGGTATTCTTGACCCGTTATTATGAATTATCGTAGGAGTACCTATTGCTAAAGACCCTAATATCGTGAACCGTTAACTACCTGTGATGGGTAGACGCTAGTGTAATAAATAGTACTATGGGGTGACTCCCCGTCCGGGGTTTGTATCCTTTTGGAACACCCACTTTTAATGGAAACATTACTTTGAGAAGTAT